>JAJOOO010001005.1:0-38642 GCA_029582685.1 Solanum piurae
TTTCTGCGCCCCCAACCCCTAAAATACACTGTGATATTTTGCGGGCTAATCTGTGCTAGCAGAATGATGTCGGTGATTCACCGAAACCCCTTCCCATCGCCGACTGGCCATTTTTCTAGAAAATTTTTGAGCCAATTCTTTCGGCGATCCGAATCTAGCTCGCCAAAATAATTCGGCGACTTGCCAATCGATTTGGCGAGTCTGACTGCAACACGAATTCTGCATTTTTCTTGGATTGAATCTAATTTATTTTGGTGTGTTTTACAGATATGGCTAGACCAAAAGTGGCAGGTAGAGACATGCCGCCCCGCAAGAGGGCAAAAGAAATGATCATAAATAAGGATCCAGTTGCATCCAAAGCAAAGGCCACAAAGCTACCTACCACCGGTAGGAAAGGCAACGGGAAAGGAAAGGCACATGCATCTACATCTGCATCACCGGAGTCCAGATCCGATAGTGAGGCGATATATTCCACTTACCTCACCACCTCTGAGAGTGAGGGTGAGAACCAAAACCCTCAAGCTACAATTTCTGAGCCTGAGGATGATGAGCTACTGATGGCCCGAAGTGCTGAACTGCACTCTAAGAGGATGCATGATCCGTCTAGGATCCAGGTATCCTAAGGTGCTACTCTTTCTCCTATACCAAACCAGGTTGTGGTCCCATCACCACCCGCACAGGGTCCTCCTCCCCGATCTATAAATAGACTGAAGACCAAGGGATTGAGGACCATCATCGAGGAGAAGAGGTTGTCTACTGATGGAGTAATAGACAGACACCCAGAGATTATGAGCTGCTTGAGGTCCCACAAGTTCCAAATATTCACTAGACCCTGTGGCCCTTACATTCCAAATTGGGTCTGGGAATTCTACACTGCCTACGGAGCCCTGGTACCACAAGGAAAGAAGCAGACCAGTAAATTCTAGACGGTTGATTATGTGGTTGTCAGGGGAAAGAAGGTAAAATGTGACAGTGATGAAATCAACATAGTTTTGGAGTGCACAAGCAACATCTCAGATGACTATCAATACAAGATCAAGACAAAGTCATTAGAGACTCTGAAAAAGTGGTTGGCCCCTATGATATCTGATGGCACTCCTCGGTGGTTGGAGGCAGGAGCTCTAATAGAGAAGAATGACCTCAATGTAGCAGCGAGGTACTGGTTTGGTTTTATCAGCATCACTATCATGCCATCCTAGAATGAGTCTATTCTCCGCCACATGAAGGCAGCCTGTCTTGGTTGCATTGTTGATGGGAACAGTCTCAACTTGGGTATGATTGTTGGCCAAGAGATGGCCATGAGGGCTAGGCAGCACCAAACCTCTCTACCTTTTCCAGTATTGATCACTGAGCTGTGCAGATGAGCCAACGTGCCCTTTGATGCAAACAAGGATGTGGAAGTGATTCCCACATCTTCTACAGACATCCGACGGATTGAGGCTGAGTATCTAAAGGATGAGACTGAAAGGAAGGAGGCAGCCCCGGTGGACACCTCCCTGGTTGTTGAGACTGATACATTACTTGCAGAGGCAGTGTTGCCTACTCCGACCCCTAGGACTTCAGGTATATCTAGTGTTGTCCCTTCCATGATTCCGAGTTCCTCTTCCTTGCCTCCTAGGTCCGATACTGTTGTTGCTGCTTCCAGACCCCCACTTACCCAGGCTACATTACTATGAATGGGGCAGCTAGCCCATTTTGCATATAGGCGTGCCTCCAGGCTTGAGGCCACAGTTCCTGAGATGATAGAAAGGGCTATTTTTCCTATTGTGACACCCCTTAATGTGTCTATTGATGCCCTTATGACAAGGATAACGACGTGTGAGCAAGGCCAGGGGGTCACTGATGAGGTGACGACCTTAAAAGCCGCAAATACTGAGCTGAGGAAGGACGTGGACCAGCTGAAGTCCACAGATATGTCCATGATTTTTGGGACTGTGGAGATCCCCGATATGCCAGCTGATATGCCTCCGGCTACCGCTGGAGATGAGGTTCGAGTTGAGGAGGTGGCTGCTGCTGAGTCTGAGGCCGAGACTGATGAAAAGCAGCTTGGTGTTGATGGGGAGGCTACTTATAAGGGCCTTACAAAGATCAGGGAGGCTATGGTGGATTCAACTGTGCAGATTTCATTGGCAGATACCACCATGGCTTGATCTAGTGTTGTTGCTACCCAGGCACTGATGCCAAGGATCAGAGTGTTACAGCGGGCACTAATGCCTCGACAGATGGAGTGATTATGTAGACATGAATTCTTCTTTACCTCCCTCTCTATCATTTTTATCGACTTGTTATAAGTATTTTATTACATTTGAGGACAACTGCATTTTTTGTTTGCGGTGGGGTGAGGTATTTCCATACCTACCTATTGTGATTATCTTTTTGTATATATTGGATTTTGTGTTTAAATTGTGTTTTGATATTGTTTTGTGGATGTTTGAACTTATGGATCCTTGTTTTGATTGTAAATGGTTTTTGACCCTTTCTAAAAAATTTGCCACCTCTTGTGTATGATTGTGGCTGTTCTTGTGCAAATTTGAGTGTCGGTTATGATCAATACCAATGACTTGAATAGTGCTTTTAATAGAACAAAAATGAATGTGCGGCTACGATGAGGCCAAGTGAAGTTGAATAGATAATATGTGAACTTTTTGCATCTCGTTGGAACTAGCCGGTTATCAAATGGAGTCTCTTGTGATGAACATTGCACACTAGCGAAAATGTGGAGTGTTGTTTGATATTGGTGCCAATGCCTTGTGTGATGAGCTTACCGTGAACCTTGTGTGATGACACCTAGAATTTGCCTCATTGGTCCGGTTGACTAAGTGATGCAAGCTCTTGAAATGGTCTTAGGCAACAATTTTGAAGAGTGAAACAATTTGACAATATACCTCTTTTGTGGCCAACCTTGTGAGTGTGTGAACTTTGCTTGAACACCCTTTGAGCCTTACCCTTTTTTTTGGAAGAAACGTGATGAAATTGAAACCTCTCTTTATCTATTCACCTATAATCATCACGAAATGTTCTTTGTTTGAATAGCCAACTTAGGCCAAAAGCCTAAGTTAGGGGTGTGGTGAAAAGAAAAGGTAAATCAAGAAGTGCAAAGAAGCCCCCTTGATCCATGGTTTTGAAAAAGATGGAACCCCTCCATACAAAAAAAGAGAAAAAGAAAAGAAGAATGAAAAAGAAAAAAAATGAAAAAGTTGTGAAATAAAGTTGTGAAAATTGCAATAGAAATGGGGTGTCCGGTATTCCATGAGAAGTGAATAATGGGGTGAATTTTGAGCATTAGTAAAAATGCTATAGAAAAGGAAAGAAAGTGATGTTCATACCGCATTTCATGAGGATAACAGTTACTGAGCCTAAATGACCATACCTTTACACTCAGCCCCGTTACAAGCCTTGAAAAGATCTTTTTGATCTTGAGTGAGCTGAAACGGATGTTGGCTGGAAAATAAAGGTAAATCTATGGGTGAAGTCATGCATGTGTTCATCTTTGTGAGTGTGAGAGTTGTATGTGATTTCGGAACTATAAATTGTTGAACAATTGTGTGTGAATATGGAATCATCTTTATGCGAGGGCATTTGAGTACCTTTGTTGAGCTTGAACTTGCATTTGAAGCAAATATTGTGAACTTGAGAATCTTTGATAATAGTGAATCACAACTTGAATCTTGGAGTGCACACTTGATCCTTGCATGAGTAAGTTGAGTTTTGTTGTGTGCATTCATGATTGAGTCTTTTGTAGCATTGTTTGAGACATCCTTTTTGAATTGCTGAACTAGAGGACAAGCAAAAGTTTAAGTTTGGGGTGTTGATGAGTCAGAGATTTGGACTCATTTAGGGCTTTATTTATATAGATTTAGTGTCCTCAAATGCTTATTTTATGCCAATAACTGATGTAAAACCCTTGATTTTCAAGTATATGGATTGAGGAACAAAACAAGGACACTAATTTGCAAAAAGGAACAAAGCGAGCTGAAAGAATGAAGAAAAGCATGCTTGGTGATCAAAAAGTCCACTTGACGAGTCACTGAATGACTACTTGACCGCCTAAAGTTCCAGTGTTCCAAGCCCTGAAGGAAAGAACCAAGTTGGCGAGAGAAAGGAGCAGTCGGTGGATCGCCGAATGGTTCCGCGATGCAGTGTTGGATCGCCCAAAGTTACAGATCTTGAGGATGCTGAATGCCAAGGCAGAAAGGCGATGGAAATGACCAAAGGGCGGATCGCCGAGTGGTTCGGCGAGCCCGACTTACTTCGCCGAGTGACTCTTCGCAACACATTTTTGGCGACTATAAATACATTTTTGAACATTTAGTTTAGTATCAATTACTCCTTAGAACAATCTATTATTGAGTTTTGAACTGGTGAGACATTTTTCTCTATTTTTTCCTAAGTTTTAAAGAATTGAAGTTTTTCACTTTTGAGAAATTGAAAGTCGGTCTTTGAGATTCATCGAATTGGAGCATTGTAAGGACGAATCTACACTTACCCAGTTGATGGATAATCAATTTGGTAATTGTTTTTACCTTTTTATGATGTCTAGCTAAAACCTCAATTCTTGGGGTGTGATTATGTGATGATTTAGTTTATGGGTATTGCTAATTGCTAGTTGAAATGCTGTTTAGAAGTGAGTTCTATCTTTAATTGTGGTTAAATTAAAAAATTGTAGTTGCAAATGCAGTTCTACCCTTGCGTTTTTGGCTTGCTCGAGAGAGAAGTTTTAAAACTAAAATTATTGATTGATGTTCTGTGGGTATTGGGTTGACCTGGGTTCAGCTCGAGAGAGAGAATCCTAAACCCAATCCTACACATTCAGCTCGAGAGAGTGAATGGACTAAGGTGTGGGCTGTTCTTCTTTTGCATGCTTGTTGATGCTCGCGAAAAATCAACTTGATTCGGGGTAAATTGTTTGAGATAAAGTTTACCTTCTCTATAGCCTAGCTTACTCACTAATATCTAGCTATTTTCTAATAGTTGCAATTATCCATTTGTCTATATTAGCCTATAATCGAATCACATCCCAAGAACCAGTCTCATTATTGTTATTCCGTATTGTTTGCCACTGTTTGTAGTTGATAACCAAAACCAAAACCCCCATTTGACATTCGTGTCACCTCCTGATTTGAATGATGTTTTTATTCGATAACTTTTATTCCTATGATTGATTTGAACATGTCCATACTTCCCAATTGAATCTTATACATGTACCGCTCCCTGTGGGATTCGACCCCAACTCATTTAGTTGGATTATATACTGACTAACGATCGTTGACGCTTAGAATTAGATGAAGTATCCTTGAAACGTTAATCAAACTGGCGCCACTGCCGGGGAGTGGTATTGTTTGAAATTCTTTTGTAGTGAAAGACTCCAGAGACAAGCCTATATTTCATTCATGTCATTCTAATGTGATGTGTGACATCATCATTGATATCCTCACTATCTTGAATTATAGACCTATGATCCTTAAAATAATTCTTTCTTGGAAATAGTCTATGAGGCAAGTCTCACTTCTATGTCTGTGATACGCCTAAATTACACCTCCCTAAAGAAGTATAAACGGTCGTTGTAAAATAAAGAACCTAACTTTTGGTTAGGATCTATCCCACGAGGAATATGATCTAGACTTAGGCTAATTTATGGTTAATTATAGTTTTCGTCAAATTATTTCCGTAAAAGGGGGGATTTGTAAATGAAGTAACAGTTTATTGCTTTGTAGTAACAAGTTACAAGTAAACAAGATTTGCAGTTTGAAATATCAATATGAGACGAGAACTAGGGTATATGTGTTCCCACAAGCTCTTAACACAATATTACTAATAATAGTAACTCTTCCCTAATGTTAACATGCAAGGTTGGTAAGTTAGATATCTCCTACGTGATTGATTGTCCAAGTAGGGAATTTTACCATGCAACTTGATGGGTCTATGGTGTCTGCTTTACAAACCCTTACCCTTACCCCAGATTAGCCCTCACGGTAGGTGGGTCAAGCGATTAGATAGCGGATTATCACGTTTAAATCTCCGTTATTTAATTCCATTCTGATTCATTACTTCCTTGATTAGGAAAGTAGGAATGAGGCGAGTTCTAACGTTGCGCACCATTAAAAAGCATTCAAAACGAAGAGATTAACAATACAAGCATAAACACTAGTTCAGAATTACTAAATGATCAGTTTTACATTATTAAGTACTCATGGTTTCCACAATCCTAGTTGTGGATTTAGCTATCCATGCACGAATAATCACAATGCATATTAGGGTTTGAAATATAAGGCATGAACTTACAATTAGAATAGATGAAATCCAAAATCTTGAATTGAAGAACAAACACAAATTGCATAAACCAACTTTAAAAATTAAATGCCGAAAATGTTCGCAAAATAATTCTCAAAGCTAAAATCAAAGTCTCCCAAAAGGTCTAACAACCCAAAAATTGAAAATTACAACTAATATTTATAGAAACTAAATCCTAAACCAAGGAGGAAAAGGAAATTTAGGAAATTCCGATCTGGGCAGATTCGTCGACAACTGGCCACCAACGGTCCTGTTGATGGAATGATAGCCCGCGGTGTTCCACCGTTTCTCAACAATTGCCAAAAATTATGTGGATGTAAATCGGCGGTCATGACCTACAACCCGTAAGTCTAAGCACGATCCATCTGGTATACTCGTTGTTCAAGTACTAGAACTCATTTTCTTTGAAGTCATCGACGACCCATCAACGACGGTACGTCAATGGACTCACGACTTGTCAGTAACTTCCGTGGTTCCACACTTAGTCATACTTCCTTGAACTGATGAGCCATGCATCCATCTACGACTAGTCAAGTGAACGACAACTCGTTGGTGGGCTCATCTGTTGACAAACTCCTGTTGCTTTAGTCATATTCAATACTAACTACTCCAAACCTATTTTCTGCAAGATTAAACTAAAATACCATCACATCTAATAACAAAATGTCTAAGACTCATGCAAAACTCCACATTTAATGCATCAAAAATACCGTTAACTCCCGGTACATCAACACCCTCAACTTAAAATCGTTGCTTGTCCTCAAGCGACACAACAAACTTTAAACGACACTTATGTAGAAGCAACACACAAACTTAAGCAATCACATGCCATTTTCTTGTCAATTACCCTCTTAAACTATTTTTAGCACATTGCAAATCTTCTCATTTAGACTCGACAAGCTAACTCATGTAGATCAAAACATGACATAGACATACCAACATACATCATCACATACACAAACCACAATCACCAAGATACCAATTCTTCAACAATATAACTTGTGCCCTTACCACAAAGAAATCCCCCTTTTATACAAAATTTGATGTTTTAGCTAGGGACTCAGTATACACTCACACTCAGAAGTGAATTCAAATACAGTTAGTGCTCAATAACATAGGCTCGCCCTTAATTTCTCCGCTTTGACATTTCAAACTGTTTACTTAGGATCACTATAGGACTTTCTTAGCTTGTAACAGAGGCTCAAGGTGAGGTGTGGTACATTTGGATCTCTAGTGACTTTTCATCCCTCATTGACATTACATTGGCTATTTTACCTCTTTCACAAGAAGTTTTAACTTCGTCTTGTTTTTTGCTCTTTTCCTTATGACTTATTTAAGCGCGGGTGTGACTTTGACTTACATTCTTGCTTGTTTCATATTTTTTTCATCTTTTTATTCAAGCATTATCATTCTTTTGTTTTTTTATCCAGTCACACCATTCACTATACTTTTACTCATTCTTTTATCTACATACAACTCTTTTAATACCCTTTTTGTAGTTTTCCTTTACCATAGCCACCCTCAACTTATGTATTTTTTTATGAGTTGAGGTGCACGGTGTCCTAGGGAGGACCAGGGCCAAGATTAAGGTAACTTTCTGAAGTAGCCACCCTCGACTTAGGCTTTTAGCCTGAGTTGAGGTGTATAATGTCCAAAAAGGGACCAGGGCCAAACAAATTTTTAGGGAAGGTGAGTTGGGTGTATTGAAAGAACTGGTATTTGTTAGGCTAAAAAATTTGGATCAAATGGAGCATTTATTTCTTTTGGTTGGTTGCTTTAAGACTTAAGTGGACTCATTATCAACAATGGCCTATGATTATTTTCCAATTTCCAGTCTAAATCATCTTAACAAGACTAATGGGGCAAGTTCTAGATTGGCACACACTATATGAATGTACAAACAACCTCACAACACTTGGCACATTGATCCACTATCAAATCATTAATGCATCTGGTTCAAGTTATAGCTTAGTTCATGTTGTCATATCGGTTTCTTATCATGTCATATAAAAATCCAACACATTCAACTCATCAAGCCATAAATGTAGCACATATAAAAATTTAGGAGTGGTGTCAATTTTCATTCTCTTATTCCATCATGCTTTCATTTTAGTCTACCCATGCACTTTTACTATCCTAAACATGCCAGTTCAACAAAATTTAAAATAGTTTCTTGGGAAAAAAATACAAGAAAGAAAACCCCAAGGAAGGATTGTGAGTTTGGGTTACTCAGACTTCACCCTAACACTCACAATCCATTCAACCCACCCTCACAGAAAATATGGTGCAATGTCCTCAATGCACAAAAATAAAATACAATACACCGGGTGAGACAAACCTCAGCGTCGAAGCCAAATCAAGAAGTGGGTGGGTCCGGTTTCCCGGAACCCGCTGGATCAACAAGAGTGACACCCTCAGTAACACCATCACTAGTAGTGGGAACACCAACATTAGTGCTCCTCGATCCAGATGCACCCGCAACCAACTCCATAACTCTCTTCTACTTCAACTTCTCATCAGGAATAGACCAGCGATATTGCAAGCTGCTGCTTCTCCTTTTTTTCTAGCCCGTCTCTCCTCATCCGAATCAGTAGTGGTCCTAGAAGTGCATGTGTGCTTTCCAGCAACACGAGAGGGGTCAATGTGTCACTGACATCCTCCTTTAGGAAAGTGCTGGGGAAGCCACCTCTGGAGCAACTAAAGCATCAATGTCAGCTTGGAGTTTAGCTAACTCCGACTGAAAAATAGTCATGTCAACTATGGCACTAGGTTAACGCCTCTGCATCACTCTAAGCTCAAATACATTGATGCACTGCCTAGATCTTTGTATCAACTACCACCTCCATCCGAACCTCTGACTCCTCAGCAGACTTCCTCATCCAAGGCCGAATATGTTGTAGAAGAGTAGCCATATGAGTCTCCAACTTTAGAACTCCAGTAAGGGGCAACATAACAAACCTAGAAGGGGTATGAGCACGAGGTGTGCTCGCTACGTGTCCGAATGAAGTCGATGTGGGGGGGGGGTGCATGCACATTAGGATCCACAGTAGTGGAAGGATTAGACTCATCAACAACTTGCTCATCCTCAACCTCAATATCACCACCCATAGGCGGCAAATCAACCTGTATATCTCTCCTTGGAACCGCAGGGTTTGCATCATCTTTAGTGAGGCCCACATCGACTGTCTTGATCACTTTTGTCAGCTTGTCACAATGCCACACCGACTTTGTAGCCTCTCTACAAAATTGATAAATGAGGCAGGGAACACTCTCTCATTTATCTCTGCGATGCTAATTCGGGAGAAATCAATCTCTAGGCTTGCCATAAGAGATGCAAGCATCACCGCTTGATCCGAAGTCACAACGTTGTCCACCTGTGTTAGGGACAACCTAGCCTGTATGATTGATTAGAAAAACTTGGCTGCAAAGTTCAAGGTTGCCTTTCGGACAGGCAATGCCATATCACACACCCAGTTGGTGCTCTCTCCATCCTCAACAATGTGGCGGTCCATCCATCAAAGTAGGGACTCTCCATTCTTGGAGTCCTTCATAATAGCCCTGCTCTACACAATCCCCATCCTTTAGTCGTACTTAGTTGTATTAATCAACTGAGTATGTGTCGAGCTGTAAATAAAACGGCGGATGGTAGTCTTTGATAGGTCAACAGTGACACCCCATAGCAATATAGTCAGCAGAGGCGGTTGAGCGAATGGCTTAGCTCGTGGTGGCATGGAAATCTCCACAGTCACTGCATAGGAAACATGAAACTCCCTAACCATCTTTGAGCTATACTTACCTGGATTTGCTTCCATCCACTCGCACCTGTGCTGGGTAGACAACTCATAAGTCTGTGGCACCATGTAGAGGCTGCCAGTAAGTACCCATCTCTCCTTGGTGATGGTCCGAGAAAACTTGTCATGCTCATTTATATACAACCCATCTTTATATATCTGGTACATCCCGGGGATGCACTACTTATTGGGATCTATGGTCAAGAGAATGGGCTCATACGAGTACCAGAAAATCATGGGCCAATCCAAGATCGTGGCATTATACGCCGAGGCGGCCACTGAATCAGAGCTAGAGTCGGAATGTGACACCCTGTTCTCATTATATGGGCCCCCTCCTCAGACTGAGGGGAATGGTCATGCTTGGGGGCCTTTTCCTAATTCGGTCAGATGACCTATTTTGATTTCTTCTTGGTGGTCCGGGGTGTTATGGGGGAGCCTCTAGTATGTTCAAGTACATACTCCGACCCACTTGATTCATCAATAAATCGGGGTGAGGGTACCACAAACTTAGACTTTCCTTGTATGTTGTAAGTGTTAACTTTCTTTGGCACCAAATCACCTGTAAGAGACTCGTTAGTAATCAACATACTCGAAACAAACCAACAAAAAGAAGTAAAACAAATTTTGGGACTTAGAAATTTTTCTGGACAATGACAGTTTTTGGGACCGACGATTAGTACCTACAGGACGTCGAGTGAACAATGGACCGCCGATGCCCACCGTAGTCCAGGAAGTAAAATTTTAGGCTTTTGAAGTTGGAAGAACGGTTTACCAGAATGGTCCGTTGATGGAATGACGGACCGTAAGATGAACCGTAGTTCACAACTTAGGTTGTTGAGTTATGCATTTGACAAATGGGACGAGACCCATGGTCCATAGGTTGCCCCACAGCTAGTAGCTTGTGGTCGTCGACCAGTACTGGTAACAGATTAAAAATTCATAATTTTCAACCCACAACATACTTCTATAATTTCAATTATCAAATACTTTAAGAACATGTATTTCAACATATTTTTATGTAATTCTATTGTCCCTAGGATTTCAAACATTAAAATTAATCACATACGAACAAAACTAATTCGAAACTTAGGTCAAGAACTCAACTAGAACATAGTAATCAGATGCTTTCATCAACGTAATCAATCAACACTCACTAACCATCATTCCAAGAGTATATTAGAACTATACAAATCAATTTCAACAAGTCATTCATACCCAAGGTCAAGTAACAACTTTATTATTTCAATTATGAATCAAATAGTTCAAGTTCGAAATCAATTACCTTATAAATAGTGCAAACCAGCGTGAGTGTGTTCCCATTGGTTCTTTCGAACTCCAAACAAGTATTGACACTTAAACCGAAACCTTTTCTTTTGGTAGAGCAAGAAGATAGAAATATGGAGAAAATAAAATGAAAATGGGAAGAAAATGACAGATATGGTATATATGGGTGTAGTGGGGGAGTTTGATGGGTGTGAAGATATGGAAATTTTGAGAGATTAACCATTTGTATCGGTTGGGAAATAAGAGGGAAATGAGGGATGTTTTAAAATGGAAGGGTTGTATTAAATTGGGGTCCGGGTTGGGTCGACTGACTAACCCTAACTTGGACCCATGAAACCCCGTCAACGGTCCATTGGTGAAACAACACCCGTGGATGGGTTTGTGGTTCCCTTAAAACATGGTGATTTTTTTTTCATACCTGGGATCTATAGATGCCATCTATGGTTTGCCGACTAAATGACGGAGTGTCTATGGGAACCGTAGACCCTTGCACTAGCAAATTTCTGCATATTCTCATTTTCTTTCCTGCGCACGTAGCAAACATTCTGACTACCTTTTTATATTTTCTTGACTCTTTTTGGACACATACCCTATTCTACCCTAATCTATAAAACAATAAGACTAAAAAACAATCAAAAGTCAATAGAAATTACTAAAAATTCATAAAATAATCACTAAAAACTACTAAAATTGGCGAGATTTTATATTTTGGGTTGCCTCCCAAGTAATGCTTGATTTAAAGTCGCGGCACGACGCACATACTTTGATTACTCAGACTTAATCAAGACCTCATTCCTCTATGACCTCTTTGACTTCCTCAGAGTTCCCCGAGTAGATCTTGATCCTTTGACCATTCACCTTGAACTCCGTTCCATCATTTTTCTCACGTTTAACCTGTCCGAGTGGAAATACTTGCATCACTTTGAATGGCTCGGTTCAGTTGGACTTGATCTTGCTAGGAAACAAGAGCAACCTATAATTGAATAAGAGTACCACCAAATCACCAGGAATAAACTCAAGTTTATCAATATTCTGATCATGGTACTTCTTCATCTTCTCCTTATACAAGGATGAATTTTCACACGCTTTTAGGCGAAACCCATCGAGCTCATTTATCTCATTCAATCTCTGACTTGATGCAGCACCCAATCCAAATTCAGCTTCTTGAGTGCCTTATTTCACGTATCAAGACACTTCTTCCAATTCTAAGTGCCAACGATCGTTAGTCAGTAATATAACCCAACTAAGTGAGTTGGGATCGAATCCCACAGGGAGTGGTACGTGCTTAAGATTTAAGAGCCAAATACAAATATGTTCAAGTCAATCATAGGTAAAGACATTTACGAATAAAAGCATATTTCAAATTATAGAGTGACACAAGTGTCAATTAACAGGGGGTTTTGATTGCAATTATCAACTACAGCAGCAAATAACACTAAGGAACAAGTAAAGAGATGGGTTCTTGGGATGTGATTGGATTATAGGCAAAGGTAGACAAATGGGTGATTGCAACTGATAGTAAATAGTTGTAAATCAGTGAATAAGCTAGAATTTAGTCGGGATAAACTTTATGTCGAACAATTTACCCCGAATCAAATTGGTTTCTCTCAAACACGAATAAGCAGCAATTAAGAACAGCCTAGGCTTTAGTCCATTCACTCTCGAGCTGAATGTGTGGAAAAGGGTTTTAGGATTCACTCTCTCGAGCTGAACCCATGACAACCCAATACCCACAGACCAACAATTCAATAATCTTGGTTTTAAAACCTCTCTCTCGAGCACGCCAAAAACTCGAAGGTAGAGTGCATTTGCAACTACAACCCTTTAGATTAAGCCATAATTACTGAATGAAATCACTTTTAAACAACATTTAAACTATCAATTAGCAATACCCAATAGCTAAATCAACCCATAATCACATAATCACACCCCAAAAATTGGGGTTTTAGCTAGACATCATAAAAAGATAAAAATGGTTACCAAATTGTGTTTCCATCAACTTGGTAAGATTAATTGCATCTTTACAAAGGTCAAGGTTGAAGAATCTCAAAGACCCACTTCCAATTTCTCAAAAATGGAAATCTTCAAATCTTTAAAGCTAAGAAAAATATTGTCTCAATACTCTTAGTTCTAAGCTCTAAACTTAAAAACTAATAAAATGAAAACTGATCTAAAATGAAAACTCATCCTACACTAAGAATTTAAAAATGTATTTATAGTCGCCAAAAATATGCTGCAAAGGACCATTCGGCGCAATAAGTTGGGATCGCCGATCCACTCGGCGATCCGCCCTTTGGTCAATTCCATCACCTTTTTGCTTTGGCCTTCAACTTCTTCAAGTTCTGTAACTTTGGGCGATATAGCATTGCATCGCAGAACCGTTTGATGACACGCCGTCTTCTCCTTTCTATCGCCGACTTGATTTTATCCTTTAGGGCTTGACACACTGCACCTTTAGGCGAGATCATGGCCATTCGACGACTCACCCAATGGGTTAGGCGATCATCAGGCCTTCTTTTCTTCGTTCTTTCAGCTGCTTTGTTCCTTTTTGCTCATTAGTGTCCATGCTTTGTTCCTCAATCCAAATACCTGAAAATCAAGGATTTACATCAGTTATTGGAACAAAATATGCATTTGAGGACACTAATTCTATTAATATAAAGCCCTAAATGAGTCCAAATCGTGGACTCATTAACACCCCCAACTTAAACTTTTGCTTGTCCTCAAGTAAAACTCATGTTCAGCAGCATAAAAAGAATGTTTCAAACAGTGCTACACAAGGCTCAATCATGAATGCACACAAAAAGACTCAATTTACTCATGCAAGGATTAATTGTGCACTCAGAGATTCAAGTTGCGACTCACCATTACCAAAGAATCTCAAACTCACAATACTTGCTTCAAATGCAAGTTCAAGCTCAACAAAGGTGTTCAATTGTCCTCACACAAAGGATGATTCCATATTCACACACAATGGTTCAACAATTATAAAGCTCCGGAATCAAATGCAATGCTCACACTCACAAAGATAAACACAATGCATGATTTCACCCATAGGTTTGGCATTATTTTCCAACCAACAATTGTTTCAGCTCACTCAAGATAAAAAATGTCTTCCCAAGGCTTGTAACGGGGCTGAGTACAAAGGTATGGTCATTCAGGCTCAATGGCTGTAATCCTCATGAAATGTGGTGTGAACAACACTTTGTTTTCCATCATTCTCATTCATGCTCACAAGTCACCCCATTATTCATCTTCCATGGATTGTTGGACACCCCATTTCTTTTTGCAATTTCACAACTTTATTCCACAATTTTTTTATTCTTTTTCTTTTTCATTATTTTCTTTTTTTTCTCTTTTTTTTTATATGGAGGGGTTCCATCTTTCTCAAAACCATGGGTCAAAGGGGACTTCCTTGCACTTATTGATTTACCTTCTCTTTTCACCACACCCCCAACTTAGGCTTTTGGCCTAAGTTTGCTATTCAAACAAACCAAATCATGAGGATTATGGGTAATGGATAAAGAAAGGTCACAATTTCATCAAGTTTCTTCCAAGAAAATGTTAAGGCTCAAAGGGTGTTCAAGGGAGGTTCACACACTCACAAGGTAGGCCACAAAAGAAGTATAATGTCAAACTATTTCACACTCTTCAAAGTTGCCTAAGATCATCTCAAGAGCTAGAATCACTTAGTCAACCAGACCAACGGGGAAAATTCTAGGTGTCATCACACATGGTTCACAGTAAGCTCATCACACAAAAGACATTGACACCAATGTCAAACAAGACTCCACACTTTTGCTAGTGTGCAATGTTCATCACAAGAGACTCAATTTGATACTTGTCTAGTCACAACGAGATGCAAACAATTCACAAATTGTCTATGCAACTTCATTTGGCCTCATCGTAGATGCATATTCATGTTTGTTCGATTATGAGCACTATTCAATCATCGGTATTAATCAAGACCGATACTCAAATTTGCAAGAGAACAACCACATTTAAACAAAAATAAGAGGTGGCACAATTTTTTTGGGAAGGGTCCAAAAATCATTTACAATTAACACAAGGAGCCACAAGCTCCATCATCCACAAAAACAGTGCCAAAACACAATATATATAACAAAATCCCAATGTACGAACAAAGCAATAATAAAAAAAGGTGGGTCTCACCCCACCACAAACAAAAGCTATTTGTCCTCAAATGCAAGAAATAAAATATCTGAAAGTCAAAAAGTAAGACAAAGAGGGAGGTAAAAAGGGATCATGTCTACTCAGTCGCTCCATCTGTCTGGGCATCAGTGCCCGGTGTAGTGCTTTGAATCTGGGCATCAGTTCCCAGAGTTACCTCAGAAGTACTAGATCCACTGGACCCACCCATAGTGGTGTCTCTCAAAGAGGCCTGGCGTGCCTTCTCAAACATAGCATCCTCCAGGTCAGCCATATCATTATAAACCTCAGCATCATGCACCTCTATCTGCTCTTCATCGGTCTTCAGCTCTGACTTATCAGCTGATGTGCTCTCTCTATGTACATCTCCAGTGGTAGCCGGAGGAATCTCCAAAGTTTTAGGGGTGTCCACATCATCTGCAACCTCCAGTAGTGAAGTGAAGTTAGTAGACTTTAGATAGTCTACATCTTTCCTCGTATCTGCTACTTTAGCTTTCAAAGTCGTAACCTTGGAGGTCTCTCCCTGTTTGCTCTCACAATCCTCAACTATCGTAGTGAGAGTGTCAATTAGAGTCCAGAGGAGAGTCAGTGCAGCAAGAAGGGCGCTCTCGATCATCCACGGGACAACAACCTCCAATCTAGTAGCCCTCACTTCAGCCGACTGGGTTAAGTGCCCCATCTTCAGGATTATAGCTTGAGTAATCTTGGCGGGCTGGGAGGAGGTTGAAGCACCTGGAGCCTGTGAAGAAGAAGAAGTCAGAAATGACGTACCCGAAGGCCCGGGGGTCGGAGTAGGCAAAGATGCCTCTGCAGGTATCAAATCAATGTCCACCTTCGGGGATGTATCCACTGGAGCTGCTCTCCTCTTGTCGGCCTCCTCTCATGTGTACTCGGCCTCAATACATCAGATGTCAGTGGAGAAAGAACGGGTAACCTCAATATCTCTCATATCATCCCGGGGAACTCCAGCATACCGACACAACTCTATAATCACGACTAGGAATGGAAGTGAGGTCTACCTCTGCTTGGCCCTCATGACCATCTCTTGCTCAATAATAAGCCCCATGTCAATGTTCTTCCTAGAAATAATCGACCCAAGGCAGGCCGCCTTGGATGACGGAGAACAGGCTCATTCTGGGAAGGCATAATAGAGCTGATACTGAATCCAAACCAATAACATGCATCTACACTCAAGTCCCTTTTCTCGATTGGGACTCCTGCCTCTATCCACCTCGGGGTGGTGTCTAAGATGAGGGGTGCCACCCACCCCTTGAGATCATCCAATGATGTTGTAGTGGTAGCCAGGTTGGGGTAGTAAATGTCATACCCACTGTCAAGTACGATATTAATGTACTCGCTACTGCACCCAACTTCCCTTCCTTGGACCATGACCGACTTAACCGGTCTAAACTCGCTGGCCTTCTTATTTTTCTTTGGGACTAAGTCACCATATGTTGTATAGAACTCCCAGACCCATGAAGGAATATAGGGGCCTCGGGACCTGGTGAACTTCTCAAACCGGTGGAAGTAGAGGGTGTCCCTCACTTTAGAGTACCAGCCCTCAAGGCCCTCTGTAGAAAATAACTTCTCTTAGTGGATAGTTCGCATCCTGTCAACTTTTAATATATTTAGAAGTCGGGGAGGAGAAGCTACTTGTGGCACTTGAGCCACAGGAGGTGCCGGAGCTGGCACTGAATCTGCCGGTGTGGATACTGGAGGGACTCTAGCTGAGTCAGGGCGAGATCTAGCACAGATCTCAACCCGCTGGGACTGTAAGGACTGGTCATCCTTAGTCTCAGATAAAACAGCTCGGGAGTCAGCATCCACTCTTTCAACTGTGGGCCTCTTACCTTTGATCTGACCTCCAGTTGGAGGCTCTTGCCTTCCCCTTTTGGGAGGATTTGATCTCCCTTCATTGATTGTGATACCCCATGCTCTTTTTTGGGGTGGCATGTCGATGTTTTTCCTTACCATATCTGCAAAACATCAGAAAAAGTTAGAAATAATTCAAGTAGATGCACAGAAGAATAGTTGCAAACAGACTCATCGAATCGGTCGGCGAGTCGCCAAATTTCTTTGGGGAACTAGATCGGGCTTGCCGAAAGGATTTTGTCTCAAAAACCTTAGAAAAATTTGGCTTGTCGGTGATAGGAAGGCCTTTCAGCGAATCACCGATAGCATTTGGCAAGCAAGGATTAGCCCGCTGAAAGTTATAGTGCAATTATGAAGGTCTTTCGGTGAGTCGCCGAGTGCATTTGGCGACCTCAGGCTTTTCGCCGAAAGTTACAGAACCAAACTTCACATTTAGCATGAAATTAAAGGCGATATGGGGAACTTCGGCGAACCGTCGAGTGGTTCGGCAAGCTCGACCCAAGTCGCCAAACGACCCAATGTGCCTACTTTTAACCCATCTTCCCAAATTCAACCCCGAAGCCCCGTCAAACAAAATCAAAACATGCACTTCTAAAATTAAACTAAGAACTATTACTCCCATTCCCCCGGGATACTCAAACTTTTCCCGGTTTGGCTAGATTTTGTCATTTGACGACTTTTGCCCTTAAGAATGATGTCAACCGCTCTATCATTGGGCAAAATACGTCATTTGGCACAAATGCGGGCTACTTAGAATTCACCCAACTAGACCCAACAACATGCAAGCACAATCCTACAAATTTTAACCAATTTTAAGGCACAAAATCATGGGAATTAAACAATAAAGGCAATACGGGCAAAATTATCAAATTAACAAAGGCACACGCAAGTACAATTATGATCAGAGAGGCCCAACACACATCACTAAGACAAAATCATTACAAATGAGTACAAAATTGCTAAAAATACACTCGGGGTTTCGGAAAACCAACCTTAGATGCCGATTAAATATTTTGAAATGCTAGGCGGCAAAGTAATACACTCTGAACAGAAATCCGGTGACTCAAATATGATAAAAACATAAAAATATGGAATACTTAAGTGCGGGTGTGAGTTTTGGAAGTTCAAAAGTGAGGGAAAGTGAAAGAGTTTAAAAGTTTAAACCTTTTCCCTTTAAAAACCGTCTAGTTTTAGCCCATTCGACAACATTAGTTTTGCTCGCCGACTCAGTCGGTGACACGCCGAGTGGGCACTTACCTCACCCAGTTTTACAGAACCTCCAGTTAATGTGGGGGTCCAAACGGTGGACTAAGTCGTGATTGATGACCTGGTCGACGATTTACCAAGTTGCTTCTGGGCTCGCCGAGTTTTACAGACTACAATTTAAAATTGTCTTGAGTCCAACGGCGGTCCAAGTCGGGCTTGCTGACCTCTTCAATGATGCGCCGACTGAGCTTTTAGCTCGCCAATCTCTACCTTTCTAACACTTTCTACACTTCAACCTGCACAATCAACACACCATTATTTCTAAAACAAAAATAAAGCGATAAACACTTGGGTTGCCTCCTAAGAAGCGCCTTAGTTAACGTCGTGGCATGACTCAAGTCTCCACTTAAATTCCATTGGTGGGGTTTGCCTCATTTTCATAAGGCAACCCTTCTTCTGGATCTGGGTATAGACAAGACAACACTTGGTCCATTTGGGACTGTAGTAGCTGAATGAACATGGAATGAGAGGTTGTCAGCTGATTTAGTATTAAGACATTCTCTTTTATCTCCTCCAACACTCGATCATGCTCTGTGACTTTGTGTAGAATGAGTGAGAAGACCTCTTTAATTTGCCTACCCTCTTGCTTCTTTGTCCTTCGACGCTCATGAGGGGGAATGTACATGTCCTTCCTCTTGGACACTACCTCTAATTCCATGACTTTCTTGGCCAAGACATCCACCTGGGTTAACAATGTGGCCAATTCTTGGTCTTCTTCTTTCTCTTTATTGGTTTTGGCCATGTTATCAAGGAGTTGGGATGATTTAGCATAAGATAGCTGGATGAGACCACCTGGATAGATTTGGCCAGCCACTATTCTATTTTCGGGGCCAAGACCCCGGTAGAAGCATTCCAGAAGCATCTTATTCAGAATTTCATGAGTTGGGCACTGATGCAATAGGGCCTTAAATCTTTGCCACAACTCATAAATGGCTTCACCCTCCAATTGCTTGAAATTAGGATGTTATCCCTAAAAATCATCAATCTCAAAGGAGAGTGATCCATTGGGTCACTGTTGCTACCAGATATTCTCAAATTCTCTGCTCAAACAACAACACAAAAACCAAAACTAAAAATAAGTAAGTTCAACTATAACTAACAAGAACAAAATTTAACTTAACTAAAGAATCTTAAACAACACCACTCCCCGACAGTGACACCATTTTGATTTCACATATCTAGACACTTCTTGCAATTCTAAGTGCCAACGATCATTAGTAAGTAATATAACCCAACTAAGTGAGTTGAGGTCGAATCCCATAGGGAGTGGTACGTGCTTAAGATTCAAGAGCCAAATAAAAATATGTTCAAGTCAATCATAGGTAAAGACATTTCTGAATAAAAGCATATTTCAAATTAAAGAGTGACACAAGTATCAATAAACAGGGAGGTTTTGATTGCAATTGTCAACTACAGCAGCAAATAACACTAAGGAACAAGTAAAGAGATGGGTTCTTGGGATGTGCTTAGATTATAGGCTAAGGTAGCCAAATAGGTGATTGCAACTGATAGTAAATAGTTGCAAATCAATGAATAAGCTATACTTTAGTGGGGATAAACTTTCTCTCGAACAATTTACCTCGAATCAAATTGGTTTCTCTCGAACACCAATAAATAGCAATTAAGAACAGCCTACGCTTTAGTCCATTCACTCTCTCGAGCTGAATGTGTCGAAAAGGGTTTAGGATTCACTACTAAACAAATAGTGAATACCGACCTAAAAATTACCGACCTCAAATTGAGGTCGGTATTGTTAAAAAGAATAAAAAATAATTTTTTTTAGAAGACCGACTACAAGTAGTCGGTTTTTATGCAAAATAAAGAGGGAAAATCAAATTCCGACCTCAGGATGTTGGAATTTTTCCAAAAAAATAAAATATAATAAAAACTTACCTCTTGATGTCGGTATTAAATAAATAAATAAAAATATTTTATTTTTACTCAATCAAATATAAAAAACAAAATTGAGAAATATTTTGAATTAATTTTATTTAAATCATCTTCCAGAGGACGATTTTGTGTAAAATAAAAATCAAAAAAAATTATAATACCGTTTTCATGATTAAAGTTCCCATCATGGACATAGTGCCCTTTACGATTATAGTTACCATAGTTCCAACCTTGATTTCCTTGACCTTCGCACCAATTATCTGAATTGGATGCTTAGAAATTGGTCCGGAAACCCCCCGTCTCATTATTCACAAGATCCGCATCCTCCTCATAAATATACTTGTCAGCAGGTGGAGTGTTATTCTGGTAGTTCACTGCATGCACATTCTCTGCACTTCCGCTCACATGTTCAGCACCAAACCAACCTATGTTCTCAATTAAGCCATCTTCTCATGAATATCATCATTTGATTGATTTGGTGTGGCTTGTACCGCAAATGTAGTCCTTCCAGTATTCGACTTTCTAGTTCTTCATGCTTTGTTATTCTTAGAGATCTTTTCAACTTTTTTGACAATTTCTTGAAATGTGAGTGCTTCGTAAGATCCTTCAGCAATAGTATCTAGCATAACTTTTCCATTATCATCATTCTCTCTGTAAAAGTACTCCTTTGGTGACTCGTCATCTGTGAGGTGGTTAGGACACTCCTCATAAACCTAGTGAATTTATCCCAAGAGATATTCACCAACTATCCAAGCAATGCTACAAAGTTATTATGTTTATCCTTGAGATTCAACTTTTAGGACAACGAAAAGTACTTCTCGATGAATACCCTGTGTAACCCACCCTAAGTCATGATTGAGTTATATGGCAATTCAGATAGCCATACAGTAGCATCACCTGTCAACAAAAGTGGAAACACCCTTAAGTCGATCGCATCCATGTCTAAATCTGGTCGCCCCATACTACTCATGAAGACACTCTTCACTTTGATCATGTGAGCATATGGATCCTTTGAAGGTAACCCAACAAATAACCCTATAGACGTAAGAAATTGCATCAGACTTCTGGTCACCACAAAAGTATGTCTAGGAGGTAGTGGAGGAACAATTATAACACAGGTCGATCCCACAACATTATAATCAACCCTGTAGTTTTCACAGACATCTGGTGCTTGTTGATTTTGCACTCCTTCAGAATTTTCAACACGCGGGTTTCCTTGAACATGTTTAGGCACATTTAAGATTCAAGAAGGTTGAAATCCAGCTACATCCCCTTGACCCATGCCGGTTGGATCATTTTGTATTTTGAGACATATGCCTCTTCCAACCATCCTTCTCAGATTTCCTCTTCATTTAGGATCGTAAAGAGTCAGGGGATTGCCTTTACTCCATGTACTTGACATACACGGGAGACAAGACCTGTAGAAAAAAATGAAACAAAGCATAAATCAGAAATTAAGTGACTAAATTTCAAATAACGAAATTAGTCTAATCTAAAAGCCTTATTCCCCGGCAGTGGCGCCAAAATTTGATATGCCCAGATTACTCCTCCCTAAAGAACTATAAGCAGTCTTTGTCAAATAAAGAACCTAACTTTAGGTTAAGGTTGATCCCACGAGGAATATGGTCTAGACTTGGACTGATTTATGGGCATTTATACTTTTCATCAAATTACTTCAGTAAAAAGGGGGGATTTATAAATAAGGTAACCGTTGATTGATCTGTAGTAATAAGTAACAAGAAACAAGTAAACAAGATTCTGAGTTAGAATTATCAATATGAGATGAAAAATAGGGCATATGTGTTCCCCACAAGCTCTTAAGGAAATATTCCTAATAATAGTAACTCTTTCCTAGTGTTAGCATGAACGGTTGGTAAGTTAGGTATCTCCTAAGTGATTGATCGTCAAAGTAGGGAATTTCACCACACAACTTGATGAGTCTATGGGTATCTTCTTTACAAACCCTTACCCTTAATGTAACACCTCTGTATTTGAAAGATCTAAAAATAGAAAGAACTAAATTGGAAATAGCCAAATATGAAAATTTTCAAGTTATGCTTAAGTTGTGAGTTTTGGGTAAACTTCAAACTATCATAACTTTCAATACATCATGAGTTAGGTGGCCCATAAGATATCAAATTAAAGGTCTTGGAATCCTCTTTCCAATTCCGCCAAGTTTGCTAATTTTTGAGCTCCTATGAGGGAGATTTGACTGTTTGAAGTCAGGCTGTCCAATTAAGGAAAGTTACCCGAAAATGTGAAGGGCATTTTGGTCTTTTCTTTACCCCATCAGCTTAAAACGAATTATGGTAATATTTAGTGGTTTAATTGGATTGGGTTCAGTTTTCACAATCCTAATTTACGCTAGGGTTTTGGAAAAGAGTTCTAAAAAGAAAAGAGGAGAAAAGAGGAGAAGATTCAAGGCGTTCGTCAAGTTCTTAAGGTTTTCCTATGGATTTTCATCAAGGGTTTGATCACTAAGAGGTATGTGAGTTCTCATAGTGTTGGGTTCGTTCACCAACATGCCAGTCATGCTATTTTAATGCAATTTAGTTCTCAAAGTTGAAGGATTTGATGTTCTTGAGAAGTTCTTGAGTTTTAGCCATTATTGAAAGTATTTGAGTTCTTGAGGTGTGAGTTTTTGCCAACGAGTTGAGTTCCTTGATAGATTTTTATAAGGGTTCATTGAAATCATTTTGGGTTTGTGAATTTTTGTGAATTTAGTCGATCAAACTGCTTGGGTGTGAGTCGAATCAAGTTTGGGAAGAGAGGAAAAGATCGTGCAAATAATTGCGCCCAGGTCTCCATCGCGAAGACGCATAAGATTTTTAGTCTTCAAATAGTCACTCCCTCTCCGCATCGCAGAGAGGATACAAAGTCCTCTGCCTCAAAAATTGTTTTGCGACCAAATAATTAATTCCATATCCACGTCGCGCCTGTGTTCTTTAACTTGGGTCTTCGCTCGTTCTTATGAACAACTATCTTAACCTTCCTTAATCATTGAGAGGTCCTACATTCCAAAGCATAACCTTTGAATTCATACTTCCAATTCAAGGTAGAGTTAAGAGTCAAGTCTTGAGAGTATTTTTGAGAAGTCTTTTACAATTTTTTAAGAACTTGTTTTAAGACTTCAACATTTGATTTTGAGGAAGAGTAGAGTCAAGAACATTTTATTTAAAATGATATATGGGAACTAAGTATCCCCAAGAGAAATGTTTTTACATTTAAGAAAAGAGGAAAGACCGATTTCCAAAAGAGTTCATGAACAATTTTGAGTGCTATCTCCTTTTTAGAGAAAACCATTTGAGTAAAAATCTCGAAGTTGAGGAAGAGTAAAGGTTTTCTTAAAAACATATGATCTAAGAATATTTTTGGAGTAGTATTGAGCACTGATATGGGGGAAAGTTCTAACAACTCACAGCCCCCCATAAACCATGTAGTCAACGTGGGTAGAAAGGTCATACTTTTTAGATGATTCCTTATTATTTTTTAGCATAGACTAGTGGATCCACCTAGTTAGTAGGTTCTATACCCCGGTAAAGTATAGGTTAGTTCTGGCAGCGTGGGCCAGACGTTGTATCATCACATAACTCATAGTGATGGTTGTCGGTTAAAGAATCTCCCACAAAATTATTTGTATTTTTGCATACAAACTGAGTTATATTGTATTTTATAATACATTGAGTTATTGTCTACTGTTTTAAAATCTTTTCTTTATATTGCTTCTCTATCACTACTTTATATTGAAATGAGTTGAGTTGAGTTGAGACGAGGTAAGTTGTTTCCTTAATTCCAGTTCAAGCTTACGTCTTATTTTTTATTTCCCCTCACATTATCATACATTCCATGTACTGATGCCATTTGTCCTACATATTTTATGATGCATATACAAGTAATGAGGATCAATATCTAGCACTTCGTTGATCCAGTCGAGTTCCAGAATTATTTGGTATGCCTCATTGCTTTCAGAGGATCCCTTATTATGTCTTATCATTCAAGTTTGTTAGGATGATCGGGGGTCTTGTCCCGACGTCCCTCATAGTATTAGAGGCTTCATAGATAGCTAGACAGTAGGTCATGAGTCTTTTCATTTTTCAGTTGTTATGTTGAGACTTGAGTTGCCACCTTGACTAGTTGAATGCTTATTTCTAAAACATTCCAAGTTTATTATTTAAAGTTTATCTTTTGAGACAATTTTTTGTTAAGTAAGTCTTCCACTGAGTATTGAGACAGGCCAAGGGTTCACTTAGGGCCAACAATGGTTCTCGAGTGCTAGCCATGTCCAGGGTGTAGGCTCAGGGCGTGAAAAACTTGGTATCAGAGCACAGAGTTCAAGAGTCCTAGGGTGTCTATAAAGCCCTGTCTGTAGAGTTCTAGTTATTGGTGTGAAATGTACCACATCTATAATTTAGAGGCTACTTCATTTAGGAACTATGTCACTTCTTTTATACTCTTTTCATGCGATAGAGTTCATCGCTATAAAGTTTCCTTCTAACTCATGCTTGCACGTATTTTTCAGATCATGCCTCTGTGAAGAGCTGTTTGAGGTCGTCCTGCTAGGAGGAACGTCGATCTGGGTACCCATTGCACCAGAAGTGCAACCCCAAGGAGAGGTCACAAATGCTGAGTTCAGGGATGCTATACGGATGTTGAGTCAAGTGGTGGCCAACCAAGTTGGTCAGAAGAGAGAGGATCGACAAGATGTGACTGATACATCCAGAATCCACAAGTTCTTAAGAATAAATCCTCCAAACTTCACCAGTTCAAGTGTCACTGCGGATCCGGAGAACTTTGTGGAAGAGCTACAAAAGGTTTTTGAGGTGAAGCATGTTGATGATGCTGAATGATAGGAACTAGCTTCATACCAACTGAATGGTATTGCTAGAATCTGATTTGACCAATGGAAGAAGGGTAGAGCTGAAGGTACATCGATTGTGAGTTGGGCTGTGTTTGAGGGTGCCTTCATGGGGGGTTTCTTTCCCCGTGAGCTAAGAGAGGCAAAGGTAAGAGAATTCCTCACTCTTAAGAAGGAATCTATGAGTGTGCATGAGTACAACCTAAAGTTCACCCAACTTTCCCGTTATGCTCCGGAGATGGTTGCTGATATGAGAAGTAGGATGAGTTTATTTGTATCTGGGTTGTATTTCTTATCAAGAAAGGAGGGAAATGAAACTATGTTGATAGGGGACATGGATATAACAAGACTTATGATACACATGCAACAGGTTGAGGAAGATAAGCTGAGAGATAAAGAAGAGTTTCAGAATAAGAAAAATGAGTCCGGGCAACATAAGAGTAATGCAAACCTGTCATCTTTCCAACAAAGCAAAATGGACCTGCTCCATCATCTACTAGTGCACCTACACCAAGGAACAAAGGTGAGTTCAATAATCAAAATTCATAAAACTTTAGAGCTACACCTGCATAGTCTCAGGGTAGTGTGGCACAAGGAGGTAATGGGACTCTTGCATGTGCTAAGTATGGTAGGAACCACTCAGGAGTGTATCGTGATAGCTCCACTGGTTCCTTCAAGTGTGGTCAGAATGGTCACTTTATGAAAAAGTGCCCTAAGAACAGGCAGGGTGGTGATAATGGAGGCAATTCAGCCCAATTTTCTTCAGTGGCTCCACCAGACAGAGCTGCACCTAGAGGAGCTACTTCAAGGACAGGCGGAGGAGTAAACCATCTGTATGCTATCATTAGTCGCCAAGTGAAAGAGAATTGTCCTGATGTTGTCACTGGTATGATCAATATCTTTTATTTTGATGTATATGTTTTGTTAGATCCAAGAGTGAGTCTATATTTTGTTACTTCTTATATTGCCATGAACTTTGATATTCTTCCTGAGCAACTTCTTGAGCCCTTCAGTGTTTCTACACCTATCGATGAATCAATTATAGCTGAGAGAGTTTATCATGATTGTACTATTTCTGTCAATCATAAGGACACCATGGCTGACTTAGTCGAATTAGACATGGTAGATTTTGATGTTATTCTAGGCATGGACTGGCTTCACGCCTGTTATGCCTCAGTTGATTGTACAACTCTAGTTGTTAAGTTCTAGTTTCATAATGAGCCAGTTATAGAGTGGATGAGTAGTTCAGCAGTGCCTAAGGGTCGTTTTATTTAGTACCTTAAGGTAAGAAAGTTAGTTTCCAAGGGGTGCATCTATCACTTAGTCCAAGTTAATGACTCTAGTGTTGAGTCACCACCTATCAGTAAGTTCTAGTTGTGAGTGAGTTTCCAGAGGTCTTTCCAGATAATCTTCCCGGAGTCCCTCATGAGAGATAAATAAACTTTGGTATATAAATTCTTTCTAATACTCGTCCTATCTCTATTCTTCCATATAGAATGTCTCCAACTGAGTTAAAAGAGAAGTTGAAAGACCTCCTTGAAAAAAGGCTTCATTCGCCCAAGAGTTTCACCTTGGGGAGCTCTGGTCTTATTTGTGAGAAAGAAAGATGGTTCTCTTAGAATGTGTATAGATTACCGTCAGTTGAACAAGGTTACTATCAAGAATAAGTATCCTCCTCCAAGAATTGATTATCTTTTCGATCAACTTCAGGGTGCCACTTGTTTTTCTAAGATACACCTCAGATGAGGCTATCATCAGTTGAGAGTAAGAGAGTGACATCCCTAAGATAGCTTTCAGGACTCGCTATGGTCATTATGAGTTTCTGGTTATGTATTTTGGCCTAACTAATGTTCCTGCATCATTCATGGATCTTATGAACAGAGTATTCGAGCCTTATCTAGATATGTTTGTTATCGTATTTACTGATGACATTCTAATCTATTCGACGAATGAGGAATATCATGTTAGTCATCTCACAGTAGTTCTTGAAACTCTCAAGGATAGAGAGTTGTATGCCAAATTCTCTAAGTGTGAATTTTGGCTTGAGTCTGTGGCATCCTTTGGTCACATTATTTCTAGTGATGGGATTCGAGTTGACACTCAAAAGATTGAGGAAGTGCAGAACTGGCCTAAACCCACATCTCCAACTGATAGTAGGAGTTTCTTGGAATTGGATAGCTATTATAGGAGATTTGTGGAGGGGTTTTCATCTATTTCATCCCCGTTGACCTAGTTGACTAAAAAACAGTTACGTTTCAATGGTCTGAAGTTTGAGAAAAAAATTTAGGTATTGAAAACTAGGTTGACTACTGCCCTAATATTGACATCACTAGAAGGTACACAAGGCTTCGTTGTGTATTGTGATGCATCCATAGTTGGACTGGGTTGTGTATTGATGCAGAATGTCAAGGTTGTAGCTTATGCCTCCAGAGAACTTAAGATCCACAAGAGGAATTACCCAACCCATGATCTAGAGTTGGCTGCTGTAGTATTCGCTTAAAAAAATATGGCGTCACTATCTTTATGGTGTTCATGTGGATGTGTTCACCGATCACAAGAGTCTTCAGTATGTGTTCAGAAAGAGCTTAATCTCAGACAAAGAAGGTGGTTGGAGTTACTCAAGGATTATGACATGAGTATTCTCTATCACCTAGGTAAAGCTAATGTTGTTGCTGATGCCTTGAGCAGGTTGTCTATGGGTAGTACTTCCCATGTTGAGGAGGACAACAAAGAGTTAGCAAAATATGTGCATAGACTTGCACGATTAGGAATCCAATTAATGGATTCCAATGAAGGAGGAGTAGTAGTGATGAATGAGGCTAAGTCGTCACTAGTGTCTGAAGTAAAAGAGAAACAAGACCAAGATCCTATTTTGTTTGAACTAAAGGCAAATGTTCATAAGCAAAAAGTGATGACTTTTGAACAAGGGGGAGATGGTGTATTGAGGTATCAAGGTAGATTATGTGTGCCAAGGGTGGATGAACTTCAAGAAATAATCATGGAGGAATCTCATAATATTCTATCCATCTGGGTTCCACAAAGATGTATCCTAACTTGAGAGAAGTCTATTGGGGGAGTAGTATGAAGAGGGGTATTGCAAAGATCATTGCTAAGTGCTCGAATTGCCAACAAGTCAAGGTAGAGCACCAGAGGCCTGGTGGTATGGTTCAGAACATAGAACTTCTGAAATGGAAGTGGGAGATGATCAACATGGATTTTATTACTGGTTTACCACGGTCTCGCAGGCAATATGATTTGATTCGGGTGATTGTAGATCGAATGACTATATCAGCCCATTTCTTACTAGTAAAGACTAATTTTACAGCAGAAGATTAACTAAGTTTTATATTCAAGAGGTAGTCAGACTTCATGGAGTTCCGGTGTTCATTATTTCAGATAGAGGTGCGCAATTCACCGCACGATTTTGGAAGTCTTTTCAGAAAGGTTTTGGTTCCAAGGTAAATTTGAGTACTGCTTTTCATCCTCAAACTGATGGTCAAGCAGAGCGCACAATACAAACTTTAGAGGAGATGTTGAGAGCTTGTGTGATAGATTTCAAGGGTAGTTGGGAAGATCACTTACCTTTAATAGACTTTGCTTACAATAATAGTTACCACTCTAGCATCCAAAGGGATCCCTATGAGGCTCTTTATAGGAGAAGATGTAGATCTCCTATTGGATGGTTTGAGGTTGGTGAGACTGGGTTGATAGGACCAGACTTGGTTCATCAAGCCATGGTGAAAGTGAATACTATTCAAGAGATTGAAAACAATAGAGAGTTGTCAGAAATCCTATACAGATGTTAGGAGAAGAGACTTAGAGTTTGAAGTAGATGATTGGGTTTATTTGAAGGTTTCACCAATCAAGGGTGTTATGAGATTTGATAAGAAGAGGAAGCTTAGTCCCCAGTATATTGGTCCTTACAGGATATCCAAGAGGATTGGCAATGTAGCTTATGAGTCAGAACTACCATCAGAGTTAGAAGCGGTTCATCCAGTATTTCACATTTCAATGTTGAAGAAGTGTATGGGAAATTCTTCACTGATTATACCAACTGAATATATTGATATTGAGGATAGCTTATCTTACGAGGAGATTCTCGTTCAGATTCTAGATCGCCATGTTCGCAAGTTGAGAACCAAGGAGGTAGCATCAGTCAAGGTCTTATAGAGGAATCAGTTTGTTGAGGAAGCTACTTGAGAGACTGAGGAGGGCATGAAGAATAGATACCCACATCTCTTAGAATCCAGAGAAATTCCAAATGAAGGTACTAATACTTTACTTGGCATTTATTTTAGTTGAAATGTTATGTTACTTTGCATATCGAGTGTTTGAATTGGGTGTTAGATGTTACCACCCTTAGTTTACTTAGAGTAATCTCATTCGAGGATGAATGTTCCCAAGGGAGAGATATTATAACACCTCGGCATTTGAAAGAGCTAAAAATAGAAAGAACTAAATTGGAAATAGCCAAATTTGAATTTTTTCAAGTTATGCTTAAGTTGTGAGTTTTGGATCAACTTCAAACGACCATAACTTTTAGTACATGATGATTTAGGTGGTCCGTAAGATATCAAATGAAAGGTCTTGAAATCTTCTTTCCAACTCCACCAAGTTTGATAATTTTTGAGCTTTTATGAGGGATATATGACTATTTGAAGTCAGGCTTTCCAATTAAGGGAAGTTACCCAAAAATGTGAAGGGTATTTTGGTCCTTTCCTTACCCCATCAGCTTAAAACAAATAATGGTAATATTTAAGGGTCTAAACTGATTGGGTTTATATTTCTCCTAATTTACACTAGGTTTTAGAAAAGAGTTCAAGAAAAGAAAAGAGGAGAAGATTCAAGGTGTTCGTCAAGTTCTTGAGGTTTTCTTGCGGATTTTCGCCAAGGGTTTGATCCCTAAGAGGTATGTGAGTTCTCCTAGTGTTGGGTTCTTTTACCCGCATGCCAATCATGCTATGTTAATGCAATTTTGTTCTCAAAGTTGAAAGATTTGATGTTCTTGAGAAGTTCTCAAGTTTTAGCCATTATTGAAAGTCTTTGAGTGCTTGAGGTGTGAGTTTTTGCTAACGAGTTGAGTTTCTTGATAGATTTTTATAAGGGTTCATTGAAATCATTCTTGGTTTGTAAATTTTTCGTGAATTTGATTGATGAAACTGCTTGGGTGTGAGTTGAATTGAGTTTGGGAAGAGAGGAAAAGATCGGGCAAATAATTGCACCCAGTCTGCGTTGCGGAGACATTTAAGATTTCCAGTCTTTAGATAGTCACCCCACTCTCCGCGTTGTGGAGAGGACACAAAGTCCTCTACCTCAAAAAAAAATTCTCGACCAATAATTAATTCCATATCCGCCTCCTGTCAGTGTTCTTTAACTTGGGTCTTTGTTCATTCTTATGAACAACTATCTTAACCTTCCTAAATCATTGAGAGGTCCTACATTCCAAAGCATAACCCTTGAATTCATACTTCCAATTCAAGGTAGAGTTAAGAGTAATGTCTTGAGAGTATTTTTGAGAAGTCTTTTACAATTTAAAAAAAAAAACTTGTTTTAAGACTAGAGCATTTGAGTTTGAGGAAGAGTAGAGTCAAGTTCATTTTCTGTAAAATGATATATGGGAACTAAGTATTCCCAAGAGAAATGTTTTTACATTTAATAAAAGAGGAAACACCGATTTCCAAAAGAGTTCATGAGCAGTTTTAAGTACTATCTCTTTTTAGAAAAGACCTTTTGAGTAAAAATCTCAAAGTTAAGGAAGAGTAAATGTTTTCTTAAAAACATATGAGCTAAGCATATTTTGGGAATAGTATTGAGCACCAATATGGTAGAGACTTCTAACAGATCACAGCCCCCATAAACCATGTAGCCAACGTGGGTAGAAAGGGTCATACTGCTTAAATGATTCCTTATTGCTTTTTAGCATGGACTAGTATATCCACTTAGTCAGTAGGTTCTATACCCTCGCACAGTAAAGGACAGTTCTGGCAGCGTGGACTAGACGTTGTATCATCACATAACTCATAGTGATGGTTGTTGGTTAGAGAATCTCCCATAAAGTTTTTTGTATTGTTGCATACAAACTGAGTTATATTGTATTTTCTAATAATTGAGTTATTTTCTATTGTTTTAAAAGCTTTGTATGATACTTGGTTAGACCTCATTGGGTTAGACATTGTAGACTTCGATGTGATTCTAGGCATGGATTGGTTGTCTCCCTACCATGCGGTCTTGGATTGTTTCTCTTAGATTGTTACTTTGTGCATGCCTGGTATTTCTCCTCTTGTACAGACCGGTTCTGATAGTTATATACCAAGGGGTGTGATCCCTTTTCTGACGCTGTAGCGGTTGGTAGAGAAGGAGTGCTTATCTTATGTCACGCCCCGAGCCTACTGATGAGTCTGGGAATTTAACTCATTTTGGGCATGAATATCACATTTTAATGTCCTCATTTTCCTAACTTATACTCTAAATTTATGCTTATTTGTAGCTAAGAAAATAAAAGAGCAAGGCAAGGACATTAACGGGCAAAAGCGTGAAGAAAAACAAAGTTGAAGATCGCAAAAGCCACTCGGCGGTTCGCTGAATGGCCTCTTTGCTCGCCTAAAGTTACAACATGCCAACCCTTGAATAAGAAAATTTGGGCGAGGTAATGTACCTTTTGGCAACACGCCGATTGGATCGGTGAATGAGACTCAGCCCGCTGAATGTTACAGAACTATCAATGGAGGGGCAAGCAAAACCAAAGATCAGAAAGGATGAACGGCGCATCGCCGAACAAGTAGGTGACCCCGACCTGGACCGCCTAATGTTACAACACATAAATTGTGAGTACTGAATATGAAAAGGGGATGACAAGAAGCATTTGGCGTGTCACCGACCTTTTCAGCGACTTGACCCCGCAGGCCAAAATCTGAAAACATATAAATTGATTTTCAGAAAGAGAAAAGAGTATTCTCACATGGTAGAATCTGGGTTTTCAACTTAAACTCTGTTCTTCTAAGTTTTAAGTAGATTTTGGAGTTTAATTTGAGTGGGAGATTGGATTAGACGTATTGTAAAGACATCGTATGAAGAATATAATTGGTAAAGTTTTTGTGCTTTTCATTATGAGTAGCTAAAACCCCTATTCTTGGGGTTGTGATGATGTGATTAATTACTCAAATTAACTTATGGGTGTTAGTAATTACTGACTTTATTGCTGTTTTAAAGTGGGTTTGATTGATAATTGGGTTTTAAATTCATGAATTGTAGTCATGCATTTCTAATTTAGTATTCTTTACTTACTTGAGAAGGAGGTTTTAGAATTAAGATTATCAATTGATAATTGTAGTGATTGAGTTGTTATGGGTTTAGCTCGAGAGAGTGAATCTTACTTCGATCCTACTTATCTAGCTCGAGAGAGTAGGTCAATTAGGGTTTTGGGCTGTTTATAACTGCTTTGCTTGTTAAGATTTGAGAGAACTCGCTTGGTTCATAATAGTTGATCGAGTGATAGCTATTGCATCTAAATCTTAGCCTACCCACTATGAAGAAGCAATTGTCAATAATTCGTAATAACCTGTATAGTTAGTTTGGCAATTAATTGGTCATATCCCAATGGATTTCCCTCTACTAGATTACTCTTTTTTTTTGTAGTTGTTTCTAGGTAATTCCAGTCCCCCATTTGACACTAATGTCATCCCTAAAGATTTACTTTAAATTCTCTGATAATATCCCATTCCTACAATTGTTTAGAACACACCTTTTACTTCGTGATTGAATTCTATATTGTATCACTCCCTGTCGGATCGACCCCAACTCTTTGTTAGGTTTATACTAGATTGTGATCGTCTACACTTATTATTGAATGAAGTGTAGTTGAGTGTTGTCACCTATACTCTAGATGTGATCGGCACTCGAGAACGATTGTTGGCCCCAAGCGAACCCTTGGTCTGGCTCAACTCTCAGCGAAAGACTTACTCAACAATAAGAAATATCTAAACAAGATCAACTCATTAGATATCAAAAATAAAATAATTTACTCAGTATACTCAAATGAACATAATTGCTCAACTCACAGTCTTTAAAACATCAACAAGGTAAATGAGAAAAAGACTACTCAACAATAAGAAATCTCTAAACAGTACTTTGTTTATCTTGATTCATTCCTCTGTCAAGGCTGACTCTTTGCAGGTTTTTAAGTATGTGTATACTAATCAACATACAAAAATTTGATCCAATAACATGGAAAGGAAAGAAGTGTTAATGTCAATTATGTTTAAAAATGTTTCATATTTATTTAAAATTATTTCTAGCTTTATAGAAGAGTTGATATAACTAAAACTTTGAAGCTATAATCATTTCTTTGTGGACCTATGTAAGTTTTGATTCCTATGTATATTTTGGTTTCGGTTTCTTCCATTCGTCTTTGAATATCTTTTTCTTTTGATTTTATTTTAATGATTAATCATATGACCATTAATGCCACTAAACAATTAGAATGATATCACTTTGAGATATCTGGAAATACGGTTCTTTTCCTTAAAAAACTGTTGTTTTACTTTTGTGTATAGAATAACAGAAGAGTCCAAGTCTTTTTTTGGTAGATTTTCAGTATCATCTATTTCAGTGTATATGATCCTTATGTTCGTTACAGTTAATGTTTATAGTAAACAGAGACTATCAGGGAGCTAAAATTATACAAAATCAAGTACAAAAAATGTTCTAGCTTTTTTTTTTCCAGAAAATATTCTTTCTCATCTATCCATGTTTACTTCAGGTGTATAAAGGTCTGAAAATAATGCAAACATACATGAAAGACTATAGGAAGGATTGGAAGCTTCTTCTTTTTTTAAAAGGACACCACGACACCAGGTGATTGATTGATGTGTAAATTTATACATCTGCTATTATCTTCTGATTATGTTAGCTAACACGACGTGTAAAGTATATTTTAAATGTATTTACATAGTTTACTCATCATTGAGCTGAGCACTCTTCTTTCTGTAGATAAAAGAAAGTGAAACTTGTTGCTTTGGATTTCCGTAAGGAAGTTTCACCGAATGGACCACATTTAGTATAACTAAAATTCGCATTACTGTGATAGTCTACTCTAAAAGATTGAATCAAGTTTGTTGTACAAAGTACACAAGGAACACTTGTTTGATCGAAGCGATTCCATTGTTTTGTAAAATTTACTTGAAGTGGATGAGGTTTTAAACTTAATTTAAAGACTTTGTTCTGTTTATCTTTAGTTAAACCTTAAATCATAGTTTTTCTGTCATTTTAGCATATAGTTGGTATATGACATTCTTGGTTATTAGAATATTTAGAATGTTTGCACTAACTGAATGGTGATAGCTTCTTGTTAGCTTCATATTAGGCTATGCTACAAAAAAATGTATGTTTTAGTGCTTGAAACATATCTTCTTGCCATATTATTGAAGAGCTTTATTCTAATAATGTGAACTAATTTCTTCCTAAAATAGTTAGAAAACAAGGAGGGATTATTGTTGGAAGTCTTGCTAAAAACGACATCAGATACATACACTAAGTTAGTCTCTATTCTTTCGCCATCTCAATTTTATTACAAAATTTATCTGCACCAATCTAGCTTAGAACTTTTTGAGGGCCCCATTTAAATAGTTTATCATTGAGGTATAGATTATCAACCCCACATTAAAAATACAAAAAGAGTTTAAGAAGATCTTTTCATAATTTCAAGAAGTTTTGTTTCCATTGCTTTCTGTAGTTATGCACCTTCCATATGAGCCGGTGTGTCCGTGCTTAGTATGTGCGAATATGTATTAGAAATAAAGATAAGAATAGATGTATTTCTCTATCTATATTTTTTCCTCGGTAAAGTACAACCTCAAGCACCTAAAAATGGAGTAATATTCTGTAGGGATCATGAATTTAGGAGTAGATTGATGTTGGTTTTAGAAACATAATTTTACTTTTTATATTTTTTTTGTATTAGTTGCATCATTAATGTAACAAATGCTCAGTTACCAAATTCCCTTTATTAATGTGGTAGATTTCCTTTTGGAACTCATAAGTTGAGTTCAAGAATTTGGCGTTTTAGAAAATTATTTTATGCTCGTTATTTATATATATGTTATTTTTATAAAATTTAACCTTATAATACTTCTGTTATTGAGATACATTATAGACAATTGTATTTCAGGTTTTTTTAAATTCCAAAGATTTACATAACTTGTGTTTTCTACACATTTAGCTTCTCACTTTCAAGAAAAGGAAATGTTACAGAAGTTATCTATGTAAAAGAGTATTTAACAAGGTAATCAATGTAACAAAAGTCCAGGTATCTTTATAACCTATTTTTTCACAACCTTAACAAGTCAAGTGGGTATGTTTATTATAGGCATAATGTTTCATGGTTATTCTGTAATTTAAACTGCTTAAGGCAATCTGCAAAAACTAAATAACTCAAGGTGCAACAAAAATTGTACATATTTTTTGGCTTTTTCTACAAATTTGATCTTTTACATTGGTTAAGGTGTTATACTCTTTCCATGATGGACTTTGCTTTTTATTATTAATCTTATCTCTTGTTGTTCATGTCAATGTTAACTTGAATTATGTATGTCTAGATTGTCTAAAATTCACAAGTACAAAGTTATTCACCATATTCGTAAAAACGCATTCCTACACTTATAAAAGATACTAACAATTCATAGTTTAGAATTTTCACAATTTCTTATTAAGTTAAATTAATTCAGTAAGCAAATGTGCACTTGAAGTCAATGCAAGTTCGAAGTAAGAAAAGAAAAATAGGACGACACTTGTGTCTTGGATGACAAACACTGTGATGGTATGTTTTAACCATATGCAACCTCAAAGTCGAAGAAGCAACCTTGTTGAATTTCTGCACAAATCTTTGATAACATTGCTGGAAGACTAGGCAGAGTTGTGGAAGAAACAACGTGGAAGCATAACAGCATCTCAGGTAAGAAATAATGTGATAGTTCTTTGCACCTGAAACAGATTATGACGGTTAATGGTACAACATATTCATTGTGAACATAATGTAACAGTGAACAATGATCTAGGTGGTTGATGGTTTTTGCTAATATAATGTATAACTTGTGTAAGGATTTCTTTTGCAGAATTTTTTAACTAACTTAACTGAAGTACCAATATGAAATCTGAAAAAAAAAGGTTTTAAATCAGTATCTTTTAGTGTTTAAATCATAGTCATGTGTGTTGCTTTTCAGAATAACCATTCCCTTTTGGTGATACTTTTACTAGGTAGTCTTACATTGTGAAGTTTTATCTTACATTTTGAATCTAGTCTTTTTTTAATAATTTTTTTTTAGCTTAGGTGACTAAAGTTATATGTATGCTACTCCTTGAATTTAGTCTGTTGTTCGTTAATATAATTTTTTTGGGTAAATTGTAAGTTGGACCTATGTAGGAATTTCTTAGAAGCTGATATTTACCTGAAGTTAATGCAATAAACTTGTAGTGTGGAGTAACCAATATCCTAGTAAGTCATCCTAATTGGTGTGAGAAATTTCTCATTTTATTTACTTTTGCTAGTTATCTGGGACTAGGATATTCATAAATAAGCCTTAAAATATTTCATTTACTAATGTCAACATATTGTGCATTTTAACGTGATATAAGTCTCTTCTCTTTAAGACTAGTGAATAATTGATTTTTGCTTTCTCCATGAAGAGGAATTTTCGCAAATGTTTGGGGGGGTTATTTTGATTAAAGTATCATACTTTTTCTATGAACTTTGCTCTTTTTGTTTACATCTTATATCTAGTTACTACTTTTGAAATTGAGTTTGGAGGGACTCCACGGATGAAAACTATCCATGGATGAAGGACTACCTTACCTTAGTTTTGATTCTCCAAAGAAATTGTGTGAAAAAGCCCTGTTTCTTCAAGCCCTAGCTTCAACTTTCCTCTTCTTGTTCCTTTGTTTCCAGAGAGAGAAATTTTGGGAGAGGATATGAACTTTTGGAAATTATTTGGGTGTTTGGAATTTTTTACTTAACTTGAGTGAATTTGTCTTAAAAATAACTTATATAGTAACCCTAAACTTACCCAAAACGACTCCACTTAAATTGGACTTAAAAGTGAAAACCCTAAAATAACCCTTACTTTAAGTGAGTTGTCAGGTGCCACGACCTAGCCTCACGAGCCGTCAAGAGCACCACGGCCCGTGGTCCCTTGACCAGTAGCTATGCTACTTAACACAAGCCCCCACAAGATTAAGTCAACCCCACGAGCCTTCCTATGGGCCGTGGTCTTCACCACGAGCCGTGAAGTGGCTCGTGAAGGGGAGCCTTCCTTGGGGTTGTTTTGTGGGCTCCTTGCCTCACCTACCACGGGTTGTCGTGGCCACCACGGGTCGTGAAGGTTCTCGTGGTCATAGTGAGTAGTGGCTAGGCATATTTTGGGCAGCCTTGGCCCCCTTGCCATGGCCTTACCCAATTCCCTTGGCCCTTGCCCTTTTTTCTTGACGTTAACCTCACGTTTAGCTCTAGTTTACCCTACTAGTTTCCGAAGTGTTACAATATCTCCCCCTTGGGAATATTCATCCTCGAATGATGATCTAGACACCTTACGGAAGTAAAGACTCAAGACTAGCAGCCCATCATCCATGAAACATCAAAATGATTCACAACTCAAAGGAGGAAACATCAACTCCATCTCAAAACATACTCAATGCAATACAAGGAAGTAGGAACTACATCTATCAACCCAATATGCATGAAACTCAAAATTTCTCATATTCATTAGAGGAACTACCTTCTCCAACTAAAATCATGCTTAACACAACATAATGGAGCCAATATACAATTACTCTCAAAAGCATACGAAAGCATGTTCATCAATTCATCTCATGAAGTCAAATAGGCAACTCATACTAAATGTACAACAACATGAGGAACATGAATCATGAAAACTCATTTTCTTAACTAAACATGAATTTCATAAAGGACAAGCATAACATAAGGAAACCATGGAAAACACATAAATAACACATGTCCTCCAAAACAAGGAAATTCTAGAGGAACTACTTACCTCAAGCTTGAATAGGAGTAGAAGGAAAGAGATGAGGGTATTGGGACTTCATATCGGCCTCCCTAGTAGCACCCTCAATTAAATGATTTCTCCATATAACCTTAACGGAAGCTATTTCCTTGTTTCTCAATCTCTTGACTTGCCGGTCTAGGATTTCTACTAGAACCTCTTCATATGAAAGAG
>JAJOOO010001006.1:0-29396 GCA_029582685.1 Solanum piurae
CCAGTTCCTTGTGTTCTAAGAGATATGCCCCTTTAAAGTTGACCCTGAAAATCGCATTTTTTGCGATTTTCGAATTTTGATACGGTTGCTCTAAAATTTGGGTTAGATCCATTTCCCACTCAATTTGACCCCCTGAATAAGAATATGAAGTCGAATTTCCGAAATCATGCACGGATTTTGAGATATATGGAAATTTCAATTATAAGTGTTTCCGAAGCACATTTTCGGGCATTTTTTTTTTTTGGGGTCGTTTCACTTTTGAAAGGCCCTCTCGTGGATCTCAGTAATCAATATGCGGGTAAAGTCGATTTGATACCCATCCATCAATCAAACTTCCATCATAGCTTGTTCCAAAGTCAACTTATTATCCTCCATAGTGGGAGATAGTCTGGCAAGGACAATGGACCACCAAAATTTCCCTAGAAAATTTAGGGATGCCTTCTAAATCGGATCCTAGATATCATGAAACCACTCGGTATTAACCCCTTGATTAGCTATATAGCGAACTACCAATCACAAAAAGTCATATTTTTATGTCGAATCCTGCATAGTTGCTATGTTCCGGATGAACTACATCCATTAGTCAAACTCCACCGTAGACATGGGCTGCTTATGTCATGGGCCGTATATAAAATGACGGTGTGCACTCACATAGGTTTATAGGAATGTCCCAGACTAGAGTGGTCAGAAGTGTAAGCGGATCTAACTCTTTGGCCCTTAAAGGTAAATCATTCTTCACCGTGGCTGCATATGAGGCTTAAATTACACCTCCCTAAAAAAGTAAAAGCAGTAATTGTTAAATAATGAACTTGGGGTTGGACTGGTGAGGTTGAGATTTGGTGGTTTCGTGGGTCGGAGAAGAAGGGAAAAATTGGGGTAGTTTGAGTTTGGTTTTCGCTGGAGGTCTGGGGTTGCCAATTGATTGGTGTGGCTCTGTTCATATTTGTGCTCGCTGGAGCTTGGTGGTGGTTACAACGGGTTTGCACTTTGTTTTAGTTGAAAAAAATGGAGAATGGAGATGGTTCACCAGAGTTCACTAGAGCTCGAAGCTCGAGGTGGTGGGTTGTTTCCGGTGGATTTTCTGGTGGTTGTTGTGGGTTTGTTGGAGGACTGTTTCGTGTGTGTTGTTTTGTGATTGTTTGGGTTTGATTTACTAGTAGCAGCGATGGAAAGAGCGAAGTGCGATGGGGCTGTTTGTGGGGAAGAAACAGGTTGTTATGGTTCGAAAAATGGTGGTGGAACAGTGGATCTAGCTGGATAGGAAAGGGTCTGGTACTATTTGGGCGGTGGTGGCCTGTTTGGTGGCTGGAGGCAGTTAAGAGCCGTGGTTTTGGGTGGTAATGGGTCTTTGTTGGGTGGTAATGGGTCTTTGTGTGGTGGTAGACTAGCCAGATTCTGGTGAAGCTCCGGAGAGTTTATCACCGGAAAAAATAATGAACAATAAATAATTTTGCAAAACTAAAAAACTAAAAATTACACTCCTTAAGGCATCTCCAACCCTACGCTACATTTTACTCTTCAAATATAGAGTTCTCTATTTTTTCACACAAACAATTTTAACCCAATTCATTATTTAAATCTCTAAAAAGAAATCTTCTTCTCTCCCGCAATAGTATAATATTATTTTCATTTCATTTTTATTTCCATATTTCATAATATAAATCAATTTTTTTTTTACAAATAATCACCTTATAATCTATATAATCTTCATATAATATAAAGTTTTATTCATGTCAAATTCTTCATTTAGTAATACATATTGACGAACAATTCAAATTAAAGTGAATTATTTTATGAAATACAATTATATCATAAATATTGCATTATCGTAAAAAGTATTTTAAACTTTGCATAAATAGTCAACTTTCAAGACTGTTACATTTCTCTCATAAATGCTCTATTAATGCATTACGGAGTTCAAAATGTGCAATTTTTATCCTTATTTTTCAATGTGTAGCTAAAAATTATTTAAATTAACAATTCATCTTGTATCCAATTATTTTGTATACTAATTTACTCCCCTATTCCATTTTATACTATGCAACATGTATTTTCATGCTCATTAAAAAGTGTAGTTTAATCATTTATCACTACAACATAAAATTGGATTGTTTGAATTACTGTGTAGTTTTGTGTATTGTCCAAAGTGAAAAATAATTTTAATTTTAAATTACATATTTAAAGTGAAAAAAACTTTTAAAAATCAAATTAGAAAAATTGTTAATTCGGGATGAAAGCGGTATATTTATCAATAATATGTTTTTAGATATTATATTATTTAGAAAATAATTCCAAATATTAAAGACTTAATTAATAGTCTTGTATAATATAAATAATATTAAAAATAATTTTAAATTACATATTTAAAGTGCTAATTTTTTTTAAAAAAAGTAATATAGAAAAATTATTAATTCGAATGGAGGTAGTAACTTTTCAATAATATATTTTTAGATGTTATATTGCATTTGAAAATAATAAAAACTTAATTAATGATATCATAAAAATAATATTAAAATAATCAAAATTAAAATAGAGAGGTGACTAGTGGTTCTCCAAATTAGGAGAACTACTATTCACCTCTTTATAAATGGAGTATAGAGAGCAATATGAAGAGGGGTTGGAGAGGTCATTCTCTATTTTACTCTCCAAATATAGAGAATGAAGAGTAAAATAGAGATGGGTTGGAGATGGTCCTATCGAAAATCTTATCTACCAGCACCAACTTAATGACCAAGAAATTGAAATAGAGAATTGAAAACCATTGTAGTACAAAACCACTATATTAAAACCTTGGCCTAAGTCACCTGTTAACAAAATATATGTGTATGCAATCTTATCTGTATTCAAATATATTTTTAGACTGCGCTAAGAACATAAAAAATAAATATTAATAAAAGTGATAAATAAAATGAATATTAACTAACGTAGCGAATAAAATGAATGGCATGTCAAAAATGCAATTTATCATAAAATAATAATTTAATCAAAGATACAATATTTACAACATATTCAATTTATTGTGACAAAAAATAATGTAATTAATATTAACTGATAAAAATCCCTAAATTTTGAGAAATAACGACAATATCGATAAATTTATTTAAAATTATAAAAATATATTTTGAACTATTGAATAAATAAAACATAAAAGTTATGAAGTTTGAAAATGTTAGGCCAAAATTGGGTGTCAGTATATGATATCTAAAGGTATTTCTAAATTAATTTGGATAGTAATTCTAAAAAGTTTCAGATGTTTAAGAGATATTTTAGTGAGCCAAAAAAAGAAAAAACGCTTTTCCTTTCAAATAGTCTTTCTGAAAAAATATATGTGATTATTCGTAAAACAATTATTTTTTTAAAAGTTTGTCTTCTACAAACCTTGTTATACTCGATCACTGATTTTGTGATCCATTACAAATTCTTTTACTTTCTGTCTAATCTGCGATAGTTTTATTATTATTATTATTATTATTATTATTATTATTATTATTTATTTATTTTTTAATCATCATTAATATTGTTATTCTTACTATTATTATTTTCATCAACATTTTCATTATACAAATTTGAAAATCACTTACAACCCTCAACTAGTTTTAAGAAAAAAAGAAAGGTCTCAAATTTGGCAAAAGACTTGTATATTTGATATATTAAAAGTTGGGCTCACCCATGTCACAACCACTAAAAAAATGGACATTCGTGTCATTATTTTTTATTATTCTGATTTTACGGTTTTGCAAAACCATTTTGTACGTGTAGCCAACGTTTTCGTTGGGATTCTTTATTTTTTGAATCAATTATGTGAAAATTCTTACTCTGACCCTGATTTTAGGTAGTCATTTTCCGCAGCAAAATAAACCAGGCCAACCTCAGATGACTTTATAGATTAGAGACTTGTTCATTCAACGAAAGCAAGAGAAAAAAAATGGAGGTCAAACTATTGAAACATAGTAACAAGCTAATTAATAACTACATGATTATTCAATTTTGTCAAAAGCATACTCAAAATTGTTTCTTTATAAGTATATAATGAATATCTTTCTTTTTGCGTCATATTTTTTTTTATCTTTTTTGTGAGATTACACCAAATATTTTGTTGTGTTGAATTTGTGAAACTTTTATGCAGCTAAAAAAGTTCCACAAATAGACAAATATGTTGGAATCAATCTGAAGTGTGAAAAAAAAAAGGTTTTGTCCTTCAATGAAACTTATTGAATTATCAAGATGCATTGTACTGGCTTTTTGCAAGAAGCTTGAATTTTCATCTTATGACAATTTTCTATTAGTACACCTTTAAATGCAAGTAATTATGGATAGGACGGCCGTTTTCTTTTCTCCTCCACCATCTATAGCTATCCAGGAGCAAGCTTAAAACCCTAAAAAATTGCTACTAAAATGGAATTAAAGTTTTTTAATGTTTCTATCACGATTATGGAACTTCGTAGGAATTTTCCGCAACTCCTTATAACTATTTAACTTTGGCTCAAACATAATAATATAGATTTTAATATCTAAACAGCCACTCAACTAATAGTAATTTATTACAGAAGTCACTTTTCTTTGTTTCATAGTTTGTAGAAGTCATTTAACTTTGTTTAAATAGTCTGTTTAGCTTGAAATAAATTTTAAATTTTTTGAAGCCCACAATATATGAGATCCCAGCAAATACATAAGACCAAACCCTAAAAACTTTCCCCCTTTTGGTTCAAAGCAAGTGGCAGCCATGGATGCCCAAAGCTCTATGCTTTTCAAGGAAGATTGCGAAGGAAGAAAAATCTCTCCTATCACCATGATTATAGACCTTCCAACAGTGGTTATGATCAAAATTCTTTCACAATTGACAATCAAGTCAATTTTTTGTTGTAAGATGGTTTGTAAACTTTGGTACATTATTTTAACATTCGACCCTCTGTTTATTAACATGTATCACCTCAAAAAAACTTCTGATTTTCCCATAATTTTGCTTTTTATTAATGAATCTTTACGATTACTAGTAGAACTCACAGCGGATGATTCTCATCCCATACACAGAGCTATTATGTTGAGCCCTGTGTTTCACTTTCCTTTGCCCAAATTTTCTAGGGGTAACATGACATTAATTGGTTCATGTAATGGATTTATCCTTTTGTTGAGTGGTTGGAGAAACGACGTAGACCATATAATTTACATTAGCAATCCTATTTTAGGTGAGTATTTCGACGTTAAATTGCCCAAATGGGAGAAAACAATCCGGCGTGTTTCTTATGCATTCTGCTTTAGTGAAGCCTCCAGACAGTTTAAAGTATTGAGATCAGCAGTTAGAAAGTCTGTTCGAAATCCAAAAGTATCAGAATTGGTGGTTTATACTCTTGGAGCTAATGAAAAATGGAATTATGTGGGCAAGGCTCCAGATCCTCTATGCAAATTATTTAGCAAGGTTAATATCAATGGTGTTATTCATTGGATGGGTTGCAAAAATAATGACAACATTTACTCATTTAACAGTTTTACTGATGAGGTGCAGTCTTTGTCAACTCCGCGTGGTCTGCAAACTCCATTGTTAGGCTTGATGCTAGGGGAGTTAGGGAACTGTTTGTGTTTGTCTGATGGTAGTCATAATCAGTATATTGATATATGGTGGATGAAACAATATGGAATAGCTGAATCTTGGACTAAACAATGCATTTTGAAAGATAGTATTCAAACAGATATTTGCGGTGATAAATTTATACCAATCTTACTTTGGAAAGATGGAGAAATATTGATGCAAAGAGATCTTGGCACACAACTTGTTTCTTACAACCCAAAAGAAAACAAGTTTACGAAGGTGAAAGTGTACGATGGCACTGCAGCAACTAGCTACACCCCAAGTTTTTACTCACTCAAGACAATCATTGGGGAATGTTTTCAAGTTGCATATGCCTTTCCGAAGATTGAGCTAGTGTAGATGTTCAATTTGTCTTATTTCTTCCTAGATATTATGTTTTGCAAAAATGTTTCTTGTATTATTTAGCTTAAGACCTAGGAACTTTTGAGGTCTGTTAGTACAACTTTGCCTGTATAAGCAGAATACCTTGAAAGTTTCTTGGTTATTTGCAATATTAAGTCTCTAAAGTTGCATTTTTTTTATCATTTCATTCTACACTTGTCTGAATAGAACAAACTAAGGAGCACAACATTGTGCTATCTGTAAAAATGCCTCAGAAAACATTGTGCTATCTGTAAAAATAATAGAAAGAAATGGAATATCTTTTATATAGAAATTTCTAGGTTACTCTTTTTTCTTTGATCTCCATCCAAGATTCTCCTCAAGTTCTCCACATAATATCTCATAATTTAAGTTTCATAACTGTATTTGTAGATATTCTAATTATCTTAAGGCAAATCCACACACCCTTATTTATTCATGAATCCATACAATGGCTGTTAATTATTTTTTTACTTCTATCAACTTATAAAACTTTCTTGTCGGAACATCTATTACATCGTTCTAAAATTTCATAATTCTTAAATTCTCCTTCTTAACACTAAATTCCACTATGAATCTTTTATCATGAGTACCTACGGAATAGATGGCTCTTTCGAGGCAAACTCCTTCGGCAAGTAGCAGAAACAACGACCAGGGTGCCCTTTTAGTCATTCTCCATGATTCACTTGAATAAATCGTTAAAACCCAATATATTGTAGGTGAGAAAACCTTTAGCGGAATACTACTCATCAAACTTTTGTACTTCTTTTCATCTGGTTCAAACCAAATAAATAGTAATAATGGGTAAATTTATCATTAGTGGAATTTAGGAAAGGAAGATAGTTTACTAATATTGCATTGGGATTCATAAAGAGTAGAGGGTGATAGTTTCTACTCCATAAGTAGAACAAAATGTTGATAAAATATAGGATATTTAATGTCATCTAACTCCTCAATATGACAAACAATGGCTTTTTCATTTTCCACCTTTTGATCTATGGTGTAAGATAATTTTCCATCTCCTAAATGTGAGAGGAATTTGTCTCATCGAGATGATAAATAGAGCGTCTATGAGGCATGTCTACAAAACATGGATCCAAAATAAGAGAATTGTAAAATATAGAAAGACACTTAACACGCATTAAAGAATCAACTAGGAGCTTAGAATATGTATCATATATGATCTCTTCAGGCATTGAATATTTTATTGAATGCCTCTAGCTCTTTTTGTTCTCCATTAGGGAAAGCATTTGTTACCTGTAATAGTTCCATATTAATATCTTCGGGTAGTGAATACTTGAATGATTTCAATACTAAACATATTAATGGACGATAACATATATCAAGAAGATTTAGAACAGTCCATTACCTTTTATGATATGAGAACAGAAACTGGTAGTTATGAATTGGGAATAGAAACAATGTAATCTCAAGAAATATAAAAGAATTCTATTCTTCAAGTCTCCAAAGTAATACTTTATATATATAGTTTCACTTCAACGTCTAGATAATGTCTAGTTAGACATTCATTAATTACTAAAGCCCAAGTAGGTGTAAGAAATAATACTAGGAAAAAAAAATCTAATGTTAGCTATGGGATAGTTAGAATTGAATAATTATTTTCAATCAATGACTCCGTTTAGTTAATTGTTGAACTCAAATTAACATATATAATAATTTTATCTCGAAATAAATTTCCACAATCTTGGAGCACAATATATATGAAACTCCAGCCAATCCATAAGACTAAAACCCTAAAAACTAGCTCCATTTTTGTTAAAATTAAGTGACATCCATAGATTCCAATAGCTCTAAGCTTTTAAAGGGAGTTTTTGAAGGAATTAGAATCTCTCATGTCACAAGGATTATGGACCTTCCAATGGTGATTATGGTCGAAATTCTTTCACGATTGTCAATCAAGTCCATTTTTTGTTGTACGATTATTTTTATACTATGATATTATATTTTAAATTTTGATCCTTCATTTGTTGACATGTATCACAAAAGATCATTTAATTTTCCCAAAATTTTCATTCAATAAATGACGATGTCTGATTACTTTTGGAACTCAAAGACGATGATTCTCACCCTTTTAACAAATACACTCTGTTAATCCCTAGGTTTCACCTCCCTACACCCACTTTATCTAAACGAAACGTGATACTAATTGATTCAAGTAATGGGTTCACCTATTTGTTGAATGGTTGGAAAGATAGCATTTAGTATTCAATATACATAAGCAATCCTCTTTTGGGAGAGTATTTTCAGGTTAAATTGCCCAAAATGGGAGAAAAGAATCCAGTGTGTTGCTTAATCATTCTTTTCTAGTGAAGCATCTGGACTATATAAATTATTGAGATCAGAAGTCAGAAAGTTTGAGGGACATCCACAAGTATAAGAATTGGAGTTTTATACTCTTGTAGTTGATAAGAAATGGAAAAATGTGGGCATGACTCCAAATCCTCTATGAGGATCATTTATTAAAGATTACATCAATGGTGTTGTTCATTGGATGGACTTGAAAAAAAATGACACATATAATCCCTTAACATTTTAATAGAAGAGGTGAAGTCCCTTCCAACTCCACATGGTCTTGAAACACCATCATATTGCTTGTCGCTAGTGGAATTGAGGAATTGTATATGTTGTGTAATACTGATTATATCTCTTAATATTTTTTAAAAATTGGGCAGAAAAAAGTATTTATTGAAATATCTCTTAATATTTTTATTAGGCATAATAAATTTAAATAGTCAACTTGATAACATAGTCTGTACAAAATCGGCATAACAAAAATTGAAAAAAGGCTAAATAATCTCAAAGATTAGAACAACTTAACAAATATTTAAAATTCAAAGTTCATCCTAAAAGTTGGTTACTTATTATGTTAAAAATTGTCTACAGTAACTAAAAGAAAACTCAACGCTCCTCCTTTGCTTTAGATATTGCAATGTAAAAATATTGCTCCTCCTCGATTACTGCTTTTACAACTTGTTCTTGAAGATTGTTCTTATGTTTGCACACTTTTGTAAAATGACCGGCTTGTCTGCAATTTCAACATATTGCATCAGGTCTCCACCAATAAAAAGTTTCAAATGTGTTTTCCTTTTGCAGTATTTACAAAGAGGATAATTACATTTTTTCTTTTTCATTGTGCGTAAGTAGCACCCTCAGTAACATTATCTTTAATTTTCTGCAGTCTCTTCTTTCATCTTGTGCTTGAAGAGCACTTATTAGATCTTCAACAGAGAGTAGAGAGATATTTAGACTCTTCTAGAGACAACAATTTAGACTTGAATCTCTTTGAAATTGTCAAGAGATTTTTTTCTACTATTCTGTCATCTTTGAAATCCTCGCCAAGCAAATTGATTTTAGTAACAATCAAAGAAATCTTGTTAGAATACTTAACAATAGTTTCATCCTCTCGCATCTTAAGATATTCAAAATTTACATTTGTCTGACTCGATCACATCCTTGATATTTTTTTAAAAAAAATTCCCAAGATTGTTTTATCGTATCACAGGCAATGATTTTAGAAAAAATCCAATCCGTGACAGAAAATTTGAATTACATTTTTGGCTTTGAATTTTTTGGTTTTTTCATTTCAGTAAGAATTAATTTGAGTAACGGTGAGATTTTCAGGGAGAGGTTTTAAGGGTATATCTTCCATTACTAGTTCCCACATATCATAGACTTAAGATATGATTTCATTTTCATTGACTATATGTGATAAGTTTCACCTGTGAATTTTTTTTGGGAATTCAAAAAGAGACTACTGCTACCCATTATTTTTGGTCAAAATTTGGTTTAGAAAAGCTTGTGCATTGAAAAAAGCACATATTGAAAATAGTATCCCTAAGGGGTTAAAATGTGTAGCCCTGACGGGTTAAAATGATTGAAAATTAACCATACGAGTTAAAAGTAGCATGGTAGTTCTTTGGAAGATTTCACAGATTTCGTAAGATCAATAAAGCTCTTGATACCACTATTGGAGTTTTTGACAACCTTGATATCTAAGTACATCATCTCCCCCTTTGGAGAAAGCCTCTACGGACTTTTAAAGCACCGCTTTCTTCAATTCAACCAAAGTTGGATCAAGAACTTGCTTGGAATTCACATCAGCCACAAAAGATGATTCTGAACCATTTTGAACCATCACACCACCCTTGGTAGAGTCGCCTAGCCGAACACCCGATCGGGCCTATCTATGAACATCTCTAGCTAACTCTTTCTTATTATCCTCAATATGGCAACACTGCCCATTGATAATTGACTAAGAGCATCTACCACCACACTTTACCTGGGTGATAGAGAACACTCATGCGATAATCCTTCAATAAATCAAGCCACCTCCTTTGGCGAAGATTCAAATCTTTTTTATTAAACACATATTACAAGCTCTCGTGGTTGGTAAAAACTGTTGAAATGTGTGACCATCTCATCTAAAAGCTTAAACTTTTATAGAGATCACACTTTTATTATTTAATTATATTCTATACACGGCCCCTCACGTACGGGCCTGAGTTTGTTTTCATGGACCAAGCATGCGGAAATTCTTTTTAATATGGGTGGCAGTGAGGTTCAATCCCAGAACCTCTGCAGGCCCTGTTACCATGTTGAAGTGTGTGACCATCTCATCTAAAAAATTAAGCTGTTAGAGAGAGCACACTTTTATTATTAAATTATATTATCAACAAAAACATCTACATGAAAGCCATACAAATAATGCCTCCAAATCTTTAAGGCAAACACAACCACCGCTAGCTCAAGATCATGGGTAGGATAATTCTTCTAATGAATCTTAAGTTGCCTTGAATCACATGCAATAAATTTCCAATTTTGCATAAGGACACATCCTAACCCAATTCTTGAGACATCACAATAAACAACAAAACCTTCAGTCCCTTCCGGTTATGTCAACACCAGAACAGAAGTAAGTCTATCTTTCAATTCTTGAAAACTCTTTTTACACGTTTCAGACCACATGCACTTAACCTTTTTTTGGGTCAATGTGGTCAATGGAGAAGCAATTGAAGATAACCCTTCAACAAACCATTTATAGTAACCGACTAAATCTAAGAAAATTCTAATGTCTGAAGGTGATAGAGGTCTAGGTCAACTCTTAACCGCATCTGTCTTCTTAGGATCTACCTCAATACCCTTACCGGAAACAATTTGCCCAAGAAAAGTCACGGACCCTATCAAAAACTCACATTTGCTAAACTTTGCAAAGAGTTGTTGGTCCTTGAGGACTTGCAACACAATCCTAAAATGATTGGTATGCCCGTTTTCACTCCTTGAATAGATCAATATATCATCAAGGAACACAATCACAAACATATCAAGGTATTGTTTAAAAACCCTATTCATCAGATCCATAAATTCCACCAGAGCATTAGTCAACCCAAATGACTGACCATACCGAGTTCGAAAAGCTTCCTTCGGAATTTCATCTTCCTTCACGCTCAATTGGTGATAACCTAATCTGAGGTCGATCTTAGAGAAATAGTGTCACACCCCGAGCCTACACCCTAGACGTAGTTGGCACTCAAGAACCATTGCTGGCACCAAGCAAACCCTTGGCCTGGTTACTTACTCAGCGGAAGACTTTACTCAAGATAAATATACTTTAAAATTAAAACTAAACTGCTCAATAAATAACTTAGAATGTAATAAATAACATTCACTGCCAAAGTGGCAACTCCAGTCTCAACTTAATTGAAAAGGAAAACTAATGACTCATGTACTAACATCACTAACTCTGTCTATGAAGCCTCTAAACAACTGAGATGGACGTCGGGACAAGACCCATGTCATCCTAATGAACTAAAATACTAAAAGTAATAAAAAGGATCGTCTGGAAATCTAGGACGCTCACCAACTAACTCTAAGTGCTCAACTGGATCAATGATGCGCTGGATGCTAATCCTAGTTATCCGCATCTGCATCATAATAAGATGCAGGCCAATAGGCATCAATACACTGAATATACGAGTATGCGAGTTGGAATGCTAAACATAACTTAAGCTTGAAAAGAATTAGAAAAAAATACTTACCTTGGCTCTTCTCAACTCATGAATAACTCAACTCATAATAAAGCAATAAAACACATGCAATATTTGAAAAGCATTATAAAACAGTAAAAACAACTTAGTTCGTTAAAGAAAATGCAATAACAAACTCAACTTTACTCATATAACAAAGTAATATAGTTTATGTGGGAGTTTCTCTAACCGACAACCACCACTATGAGCCTAAGTGGTGATACATCGTCTTGCCCACGCTACCAGAACTGTCTTATACTTTGCCGTCATATAGAATGCTTAAATTAGTGGATCCACTAGTCTATGCTAAAAGCATCTTAAGGAATCATCTAAAAAGTATGATCCTTTACTACTAATGATGGCTACATTGGTTTATGGAGAAGTGAGTTATCTGAACTTAAGCTCGTCCCCATATCGGTGCTCAATACTACTCCCAAAATAAACTTTAGCTTATAAGTTTGTAAAGATAAAACTCTTTCTTTTGTTTGAGATAATTACTCAAAAACTTAGCTTAAAAGATCTCTTAGAAATCTCAGTTTCCTTTCTTGCTCAAATGTGAAAACATTTTAACTCTTGGGAATACTTAGTTCCCGAATAATCTTTGAAGAATGAACTTTACTCTTACTCTTTACTGAAAACTAGCTCAAAGGCTCTATTGGAAATCTCAATTTCCTTCCTTGTTTAAATGTGAAAACATTTACTCTTTGAGAATACATAATCCCGATATACTCTTTTAAAGAAATGCACTTCAAACTTTACTCTTTACTCAACTCAAAACTCAAGTCTTAAAACAAAGTTAAAACATTTGTAAAATTTTTTGGAAAACTTTATGAACTTCTCTTAACTTAACTCTTGACTTCTCTTGACTTGACTCTTAACTTCTCTTGACTTGACTCTTAACTTTCCTTGAATTGAATTATGAATTCAAGGATTGTGATTTGTCATGGGAAAGATCTCATGATGTTTAGGAACGATTTTAGATAGCTAAACATGAGAAAAGATAATAAAAAATAACTGTCTCAGGATGGATCCGCGACAATTTTGGTCACAAAAATACTTTTTGAGGCAGAACGGTCCGTGACCGCTCTGTGACGTGAAGAGATTTCTCAAATCTAACAAGCAGGTCCGCGACGCGTCCCCACTGCCCAGATTCGCCCGACTTTTTCCTTCTTTCATTTTCCAGTCCCAATTCACCTAAACTTGACTATTCTTCTCATTTTTTCTTTAGATTCAGATACCCAGCATATGTACCTATGAACCTAACTCAAAAAAACTCTAAAACTCAACGTAAAGATCTCATAAACTTCTCAATACAACCCAATTCAAGAATGGAAAACAAATTCAAGAACACCATTCAATACTCATTAACTTTCAAGAACAAACTTCGCTGAAATAAACATGATTGGCGCGTGGGTGAACGAACCCAACGCTATAAAAGACTCACATACCTCTTTAGGGATCAACCCTTGTCGAAATCCACAAGCTAAACCTTCAAAAATGACGAACTTTGCTCTTTCTCCTCTTTTCTCCTCCTGCGTTACCCTATCGTAAATTTCCAATTGTCTAAACTGAACCAATTCAGTTTAGAACCCAATTGAATTGCTAAAAACGAATTAACTTAATTTGGTGGTGAAAAGACCATAATGCCCTTCTAAAATTCGGATTGGACTTTCCTTATTTGAACAACCCAACTTCCAAAGGGCATATCTCACTCATACGAACTCGAAATTGCGCAAACTTGGCGGCGTTGGAAAGATTATTCCAAGATCTTCCCTATGATATATGTAAACACACCTAAATCATCCTGATCTAGGAGTTATGGTCGTTTGAAGTTGACCAAAAACTTAAACTTAACTTAAATTAACCAATTTTCTAGATTTTATTATTTCCAAAAATCACTCTTTCTAATTCTAGATCTTTCTAGTTCTTTCAATTTGTGAAATGTTACAAAATCTCCCCCTTGTGAACATTCGTCCTCGAATGAGATTACTCTTAGTAGCCTAAGGGTGTAAGATTTAACATTCAGCTCAAACACCCAACAAGCAATGCAATTACAACATGTTAATCTTATAAATAAAAGCCAAGAAAAGGATTAGTACCTTGATCTGGAATTTCTCCGGTTTCAAAGAGATGTGGATATCCTTTCTTCATATCCTCCTCATCTTCTCAAGTAGCTTCCTCAACAAACCGGTTCCTCCAAAGAACTTTGACAGATGCTACTTCCTTAGTCCTCAACTTGTGAACTTGACGATCTAGAATCTGAACCGGAATCTCCTCATAAGATAAGCTATCCTTGATACCAATATCCTCAGTTGATATGATAAGTGAACTATCTCCTATGCACTTTTCCAACATGGAGATGTGGAACTACTGCTAATTCTTGTGGTTGCTCTAACTCATAAGCCACATTGCCAATCCTCTTGGATATTCTGTAAAGCTAATATACCGGGGACTAAGCTTCCCCTTCTCACCAAATCTCATAACACCCTTCATGGGTGAAACTTTCAAGTAAACTCAATCATCTACTTCAAACTCTAACTCCCTTCTCCTACCATCAGTGTAGGATTTATGACGACTCTGTGCTATTCTCAGTCTCTCTTGAATAACTTTCATTCTCTCAATATCTTAATGAACTGAGTGTGGTCCTATCAACCATGCTTCACCAACTTCAAACCATCCAATAGGAGATCTGCATCTTCTCCCATAAAGAGCCGCATAAGGAGCTATCTGGATGCTGGAGTGGTAACTATTATAGTGATCAACTCAATGAGAGGTAGGTGATCATTCCAATTACCCTTGAAATCAATCACACAATCCACCTTGATACCTCAAAACACTATCTCCCCCTTGTTCAAAATCCATCACTTATGAACACTCGCCTTTAACTCAAACAATAAAGGATCTTGGTCTTGCTTATCTTTTACTTCTGACACTAATGATGATTCATACCCATTCATCACCACTACTCATCCTTCTGTGGAATCCATTAATCAAACTCCTAATCATGCAAGTCTATGCACCTCTTTTACTAACTCTATCTTATCTTCCTCAAAATGGGCGGTACTACCCATAAAAAATCTGCTCAAGGCATCAGCAACAACATTAGCCTTACTTGGGTGCTAAAGAATACTCATGTCATAATCTTTGAGTAATTCTAACCACTTCATCTGTCTGAGATTAAGCTCTTTCTGACTAAACACATACTGAAGACTCTTGTAATCGGTGAACACATCCACATGCACACCATAAATATAATGGCGCCATATTTTCAAAGCAAATACTATGGCAGCCAACTCTAAGTCATGGGTTGGGAAATTCTTCTCATGAACTTTCAACTGTCTGGAGGCATAAGCTATAATTTTTTTGCCATTCTGCATTAACACACAACCCAAACCAACTCTGGATGCATCACAATAAACAACAAGGCATTGAGTACGCTCTGGTAAAGTTAGCACTAGGGTAGTAGTCAACCTCTTTTTCAATTCCTGAAAGCTTTTATCACAAGCTTCAGACCATTGAAACTTCACTATTTTCTGAGTTAACTTGGTCAAAGGAAATGAAATAGATGATAACCCTTTGACGAACCTTCAGCCAAACCCAAGAAACTCCTAATATGAGTTGGAGATGTGGGTCTAGGCCAATTCTGCACTGCCTCTATCTTTTGGGTATTAACTCTAATTCCATTATCAGAAACTATATTGCCCAAGAACGCCACAGACTCAAATCAAAACTCACATTTAGAGAACCTAGCATATAACTCCTTCTCTTTCAAAGTTTGAATAATTATTCTGAGATGACTAGTATGATCTTCTTTATTCCTCGAATAGATTAGTATGTCATCAATGAAGATGATAACAAACATATCTAAATAAGGCTTGAAACCTCTATTCATAAGGTCCATGAACGCTGCAGGCGCATTGGTCAAACCAAAGGACATAACTAAAAATTCATAATGACCATAACGGGTCCTGAATGTTATCTTTGGAATATCACATTCCCTTACTCTTAATTGATGGTAGCCTGATCTGAGGTCTATCTTAGAAAAATAAGAAGCACCCTGAAGCTGATCGAAAAGATCATCAATCCTTGGGAGAGGATATTATTCTTGATGGTAACCTTGTTCAACTGACGGTAATCTGTACACATCCTAAGGGAACCATCTTTCTTTCTCACAATTAAGACCGCCCCAAGGTGAGACACTTGGTCGAATAAAACCTTTCTCTAAAGGATCTTTCAACTGCTCTTTTAACTCTTTCAACTTTGCTGGTACCATTCTATATGGCGGAATAGAGATAGGATGAGTATTTGGAAGACTATCTATACTAAAGTCTATTTCTCTCTCAGGAGGGACTCCGAGAAGGTCATCTGGAAACTCTTTTACAACTAAAATTGAATTACTAGAAGGTATCTCAATACTAGAGTCATTAACTCGGACTAAGTGATAGACACACCCCTTGGAAACTAACTTTCTCGCCTTAATGTACGAAATAAAATGACCTTTAGGCACTGCTGAACAACTCTTTAACTCTATAACTAGTTCACTGGAAATTGGAACTTAACTACTCGAGTTCTACAATCTATTAATGCATAACAGGCATGAAGCTAGTCGATACCTAGAATGCCATAAAAAATCTACCATGTCTAACTCAACTAAATCAGCTATGGTGCTCTTGTGATTGACGGAAATTGTACAATCATGATAGACTCTCTCTTCTAGAATATACTCACCAACAGGTATAGAAACACTGAAGGGATCAAGAAGTTGCTCAGGAAGAACATCACAATTGAAGAGTTGGATCCTACTAGTGACAACATCTGGTGAATCCTCTTGCTCTTGGCGACTAGCGATGGCATAAAGATGGTTTGATCCACCGCTTGTCCCTGAAGTAGCTCCTTTAGATACAACTCTGTCTAGTAGGGCAACTTAAGAAGACTAGGCCCTATTGCCCCCATTACCATTACCTTGCTCGTTCTTTGGACACTCTCGCATAAAATGACCGTTCTGGCCACACTTGAAAGTAACTAGTGGAGACATCAGGACACATCCTTGAGTGGATCCTACCACACTTAGCACATGGAGGAGTCTTAGTACCCTCTTATGCCTTACTACCTTGTGAATGCGCAGGCCTATCTCTGAAGTTCTGAGAATTCTGACTATTGTACTCATATTTTCTCCTTGGTGCAGGTGCACTAACATATGATGGAGCAGGTCTTTTTTGCTTATGTTGGAAAGAAGAACGGTTCACATTACACTTTTGCTGCCCGGATTCATTCCCTGATGTCTTAGCCCTCTTATTCTCAAACTCTTCTCTATCCTTCAGATGGTCCTTCTCAACTTGTTGCACATGGATCATCATCCTTGCTATGCCCATGTCACCTATTAGCATGGCTCCCTTACTTTCCTTACTTGACAGACGATTCAACCCAACTACGAATAAACTCATCCTCCTCCTCATGTCAACAACCATCTATTTGCTTTTCTTAGCTCACAAGGAAAGAAATGCCTCATGAAGGAACTCTCAAAATAGTACAACTAACAATCGGTTACGTGCAAGCACGAGTTAGAAAGAAACTCTTTAGATATAAAACTCAAACGCACGAAATGAGTATGAAAGAAGTAAAGGAATTTCCTCAATGTTGCAGCCTCCTAATTATAGATGTGGCGCACTTCACACTGATAACTAGGACTCTACAGACACGTCTTCATAGACTCCCTAGGACTCTTGAACTCCGTGCTCTGATACCAAGTTTGTCACGCCCTGAGCCTACACCTCGAACGTGGCTGGCAATTGAGAGCCATTGTTGGCCCCAAGCGAACCCTTGGCCTGGCTTACTTACTCAGCGGAAGACTTTACTCAAGATAAATATACTTTAAAATAAAAACTAAATTGCTCAATAAATAACATAGAATGTAATAAATAACATTCACAGCCAATGTGGCAACTCAAGTCTCAACTTAACTGAAAAGGGAAAGTAAAGACTCATGAACTAACACCACTAACTCTGTGTATGAAGCCTCTAAACAACTAATATGGATGTCGGGACAAGACCCACGACATCCTAATGAACTAAAATACTGAAAGCAATAAAAAGGATCCTCTGGAAAGCTAGGAGGCTCACCAACTAACTCTGAGTGCTCAACTGGATCAACGAAGCGCTGGATACTGATCCTGGTTACCTACGTCTGCATCATAATTAGATGCAGGGCATTTGGCATCAGTAAATTGAATGTACGAGTATGTAGTTGGAATGCTAAACATAACATCAGCTTGAAAATGATCTAAAAGAAACACTTACCTTGGCTCTTCTCAACTCATAATAAAGTAATAAAACACATGCAATGTATGAAAAGCTTTATAAAACTGTAAAAACAACTTAGTTCATTAAAGAAAATGCAATAACAAACTCAACTATACTCATATAACAAAGTAATATAGTTTATGTGGAAGTTTCTCTAACCGACAACCACCACTATGAGCCTAAGTGGTGATACAACGTTTGCCCACGCTGCCAGAATTGTCCTATACTTTGCCGTCATATAGAACGCTTAACTTAGTGGATCCACTAGTCTATGCTAAAAGCATCTTAACGAGTAATCTAAAAAGTATGATCCTTTACTACCCATGATGGCTACATAGTTTATGGAGACGTGAGTTATCTAAACTCAAACTCGTTCCCATATCGGTGCTCAATACTACTCCCAAAATATACTTTAGCTCATAAGTTTGTAAAAAGAAAACTCTTTCTTTGGTTTAGATAATTACTCAAAAACATAGCTTAAAAGCTCTCTTGGAAATCTCAATTTCCTTTCTTGCTCAAATGTGAAAATATTTTAACTCTTGGGAATACTTAGTTCCCGAATAATCTTTGAAGAATGAACTTTACTCTTACGCTTTACTGAAAACTACCTCAAAGGATCTTTTGGAAATATCAGTTTCCTTCCTTGTTTAAATGTGAAAACATTTACTCTTTGGGAATACATAGTCCTGATATACGCTTTTGAAGAAATACACTACAAACTTTACTTTTTACTCAACTCAAAACTCAAGTCTTAAAACAAAGTTAAAAAATTTGTAAAAGACTTTTGGAAAACTTTATGAACTTTTCTTAACTTCAATCTTGACTTCTCTTGACTTGACTCTTAACTTCTCTTGACTTGACTCTTAACTTTCCTTGAATTGAATTATGGATTCAAGGAATGTGATTTGTTATAGGAAATATCTCATGATGTTTAGGAATGAGTTTAGATAGCTAAATATGAGAAAAGATAAATAAAAAATCACTGTCTGAGTATGGGTCCGCAATGCGGAGGTTTATATAAATTTTTGTTGCGAAAATACTTTTTGACGCAGAACGGTCCGTGACCTATCTGCGACGCGAAGATATTTTTCTCAAATATGAGGAGCAGGTCCGCGATGTGGCCCCACTACCCAAATTCGCCCAATTTTTTCCTTCTTTTATTTTCCAATCCCAATTCACCTAAACTCGACTATTCTTCTCAATTTTTCTTTAGATTCAGATACCCAACATATGTACCCATGAACCTAATTCAAAACAACTCTAAAACTCGACGTAAAGATCTCATAAACTTCTAAATTTTGCCCAATCCAGGAACGGAAAACAAATTTAAGAACGTCATTCAAGATTCATCAACTTTCAACTTTCTATAATAAACTTCGCTGAAATAAACATGATTGGCGCGTGGGTGAGTGAACCCAACGCTATGAAAGGCTCACATACCTCTTTAGGGATCATCCCTCGTCGAAATCCACAAGCTAAACCTTCAAGACGACGAACTTTACCCTTTCTCCTCCTTTCTCCTCTTGCATTCTTTCTCCAAAAACCCTAGCGTAAATTTCCAATTGTCTATATTGAACCAATTCAGTTTAGAACCCAATTTAATTGCTAAAAATGAATTAACTTAATTGGGTGGTGGAAAGACCATAATGCCCTTCAAAAATCCGGATGTACTTTCGTTATTTGAACAATCCAACTTCCAAAGGGCATATCTCACTCATTCAAACTTGGAATCACACACACTCGACGGCATTGGAAAGATTATGACAAGATCTTCCCTACGATATTTGGAAACACACCTAACTCATCCTGAGCTAGGAATTATGGTCGTTTGAATTTGACTAAAATCTCAAACTTAACTTATCCAATTTTCCAGAGTTTTATTATTTCCAAAAATCACTCTTTCTAATTCTAGTTCTTTGTAGTTCTTTCAATTTACGAGACCTTACAACTAGCTTGCTCCTTGAAGTTGGTCAAACAAATCATTTATCCTTGGGAGAGGATACTTATTATTAATGGTAATGTTTCTCAATTACAGGTAATCAATACACATACAAAGCGAACCATCTTTCTTTCTAACAAACAAAATTGGAAGACCCCATGGAGAGATACTTAATCGGATAAAACTCTTATCCAACAAATCTTTCAATTTCTCTTTTAATTCTTTAAGTTTTGATGGATCCATATGATAAGTAGGAATAGAGATGGGTTGCGTATGTTGGAGAAGGTTAATACCGAAGTCTATTTCCCTTTCAGAAAGAAATACTGAGTAAATCATCAGGAAACACTTTTGGTAACTCATTTACAATGGGGACCGACTCAAGAATAGGGGTCTCATAATCTCTCTTCCTCACCCTAACTAGATGGTAAATGCAACCCTTTGAAATGATCTTTCTAGCTTTAAGACAAGAGACAAATTGATCCTTAGGCATAGAATTTCCCCCTCTCCACTCTAAGATGGGTCCATTTGGAAACTGAAACTTGACTACACAGGTTATACAATCAATAGTAGCATAACATGAGTGCAACCAATCCATAACAAGGATAACATTAAAATCTAGCATATCAAGCTCTACAAGGTCAAAATGAGTGACTCTATCGGACAAGGAGACATGACACTTTATATAGACCCTCTTAGTCATAATAGAATCACCATAGGATTAGAGACAGAAAAAGGATCTAACAGCACATCCAGCAGAATACCAAACATCATAGACACATATGGAGTCAGTAAAGACAAGATAGCACGGGGGTCAAGTAAAGAATAATCATCAAGTTGGAAGACTTTAAACATATCGGTAACCACATCGGGAGAACCCTCTTGTTCACCACTGTGTAGTGCAGAGATTTGGACTCATTTGGGGGATTGTTTATATAGATTTAGTGTCCTCAAATTCTTAATTTATGCCATAAATTAATGTTAAAGCCTTGATTTTCATGTATATGGATTGTGGAGCAAAGCAAGGACACTAACAGTCAAAAAGGAACAAAACAAACTGAAGAAAAGTGAAGAAAAGTGAGCCTGATGATTGTCAATAGCACTTGACGAATCGCCGAGTGGCTATTTTGATCGCCTAAAGTTCCTGTGTGCCAGCTCTGAGGGGAGAAACCAAGTCGGCGATATGAAAGGGGTAATCGGTGAATCACCGAGCAGTTCCCGATGCCAAGAGAGATCGCCCAAAGTTACAGGACTTGAGGATGATGAGAGCCAATGCAAATGGGCGATAGAAGAGAGCAAAAACCAGCTCACCAAACCACTCGGCGAACCCGACATACTTCGCTTAATGGCCCTTCATGGCTAATATTTGGTGACAATAAATTGAATTTTTTACTAATTAATTAAGAAATTCTCTTTTCTGGATTTTAGCTTACTACCATTTTAGAATAGTTCTTAGTAGACTTAAAGGTTTTTGGAGATTAAATTCGGAGATTTTGCAAGTGGGTTACTGATTTTCTTTAATTTTGGGCATTCTAAAGGCTTAATTACTCTTACCCAATAGATGGTTAATCGATTTGGTAACCATTTTTACCTTTTTATGATGTTTGGCTAAAACCCAAATTCTTGCGGTGTGATCATGTGATAATGGGTTGAATTAGTTTATGGGTATTGTTAGTTACTATTTTAAATGCTATATTGAAGTAGATTTAATCATTACTTGTGGTTTAATTTATGAATTGTAGTTGCAAATGCAGTTCTAACCTTGTGCTATTAGCTTGCTTGAGAGAGAGGTTTTAGACCCAAGACTATTGCTTAATGGTTTGTAGGTATTGGGTTGAGCTGGGTTCAGCTCAAGAGAGTGAATCCTTAACCCAATCCTACCCATTTAGCTCGAGAGAGTGGATGAATTAAGGTGTGGGATGTTCTTCATTTCTATGCTTGTTGATGTTCGAAAGAAATCACCTAATTCGGGATAGTTTGTCGATAGAAAACTATCTCCCCTATAGTCTAGCCTACCCACTGATTTTTAGTTGTTTACTAGTAGTTTCAATTACCCATTATCGAAATTTTCCTATAATCGATCGCATCCTAAGAATTCCTCTCCTTATTGTTATTTAAAATTGTTGTGACTGCGTTGTAGTTGATAATTGCAAACTAAAACCCCCCATCTGACATTCGTCTCATCCCTTTTAATTTGTTTCATGTCTTTTTCGATAAAATCTATTCCTATATCTATCTAGATCACATTCATACTTCTTTCTTTAATTTGAATATGTACCGCTCCCTGTGGGATTCGACCCCAACTCATTTGTTGGGTTTTATATTGCTTAACAATTGTTTGCACTTAGAATTCGATAAAGTGTATTTGATAAATGTTAAATTAATCAAAATGGCACCGCTGCCGAGGAGTGGTGTTGTTTAAAATTCTTGTAGTGAAGTTGAATTGTGATCTTTTTAGTTATAGTTGAATCTACTTATTTTAGTTTTTGGTTTTGTGTTGCTTGTGTCAAATAGAAGAGGAGATGAGCGTTAGCGGAAGTAATGGTAGCCAAGTGGGCCACCAAGATGATGTTGGAAACCTTAATGATGTGAATGACCCTAACGTCAATGACCCTATTCCATTGGGTGGTGTGGGGGCAATACGTCTACCTCCAGCTGAAGGAAACATTGTTTTCACATTACTAGCATAATGCTTCAACTCCTATAATTGAAAATTTTATTTGGGGGGCTGGCTGAGTAGGATCCCCGTGAGCATATTCGAAACTTCATGGACTTTTGTGGTCCATTCTCATTTAAGAGAATATCGAAAGAATCAGTCTGTCTTAGGTTATTTCCATTTATTCTGATGGGTGAGGCTAGTAAGTGGTTGGTTGAGTTGCCAAGAGATTCTATCACTTCTTTGGACGAGCTTACTACTGCATTCCAAGTGTGATTATTTTCCCATCAAAGATGATGACAGTTAGGGATAGTATCCACAGTTTCAAACGCTTGGACGGTGACCCAGTCCCTAAGACGTGGTTGAGGTTTAAGAAGTTGGTGCTGCAATGACCAACTCATGGACCTCTAAATAATGTGTTGCTGTAATACTTCTTTAGGAGGCTCGACTCGCTGAACAAAGGAGTGGCTGATCAACTTGGTCCCAGTGGTATAATGCAACAACCCTATGAAGTGGAGTCGCAACTCCTTGATTGTATGACCAAGATCAATAAGGCATGGTACACTCATGAGGACCAGGTCTCTCCTCTCAATTTTAGAATGACAAAGGAGCAGATCGAGAAGGATCAAGAGAGAAACCAAATCATATCCAAAATGATGACCCAGGTGGATATCTTGGCTAAAAATGTGATGGGTGTTGGTACAAAAAGTGTTAATGTTGTAGGTGTTGGTGGAGTAAACCCCGATGAAGCAAAATTTAAAGCGTTGTACAATGAGGAAGTGAAATTCCTAGCCAATCAAGGAGGAGGTTGTCGTGGAAACTAACCAAGACCGGGTGGAAATCAAGGTTGGAATAGAAATGAGGACTGGAGAGACCGTGACAGAGATTGTCGTGATCGTAATGCCACTTGGAAGAACAGAGAGGGTGTCAAAGATAGGTATGTCCCTCCCCATGAGCGTCAAAAGCCCAAGGAATTTGAACGTTGGCCGTACAGGAGATATGCTCTCACGCATTCTCAACAAAATTGAAGGGTCAGACAAAATGTTGAAAGAGATGAAAAAGGATGTCTCTACACTTAATATGACAGTCACCTCTCTGTCCGTGTCAATCAAACAATTGGAGACCCAAATGGGTCAAATTTCTTCTCATTTGAATCCAAGGCCAAAAGGGGGCCTACCAAGTGATACCCTGGCAAACCTGAAGAATGATCCATAAATGGGTTCTTTCGTCATGCCATGATGGTAACTAAGGCACTTCTTGGGAGGCAACCCAAGTTTTTAATGGTTTAGTTCTGATTTTGAATAACTGGTGTTGATTGTGTAGGTTGAAAAGTGAAGAGTGTTGTAAAATGGGCAGTTTGGCAAGCAAAACGTCCAGTCGGCGACATGCCGAACAGGTCGGCAAGCCTAACTTGGACCGCCATTGGACCCACCCAGTCTGAAGTGGAAGTCTGTAAAACTTGGCGCACTAATTTCTTAATTGGCGAGCCTGATTTTGTCCACCGTTTGAAGCCCCAAATTTCCTAGAGGTCCTGTAAAACTCAGTGAGGTAAAGTACCACTCGGCGCATCACCAAGTGGGTCGGCGAGCACGACTTACTCCGCCAATTGTGCCGCAAACTTAATGGTTTGAAATGCCAAATAGTTTAAAATTTAAAAATCCTTCATCTTCTCTCATTTCTAACTCTCGTGCATTCTCACCCGAACTTTAAATCTTCCATATTTTACTATTTTACTCGCATTTTTGTATCATTTTGTGCTCAGATTTCGAGAAATTTGCCGCCTATATTTTCAACTTTGATATTCGACATACAGGTTGGTTTTCCAAACCCTATACTTTGAGTTTGTGGTTGAAATAAAATGCAATACGTAATTGTGTGTTGTTTGATGTTGGGTAATTGCGTTAATTGTATTGAATGTCTTGGATTGCCCATAATTGGTGTGAACTTGTCCCTAAAACCTTAAATCGATCAAATCCCATATTTTGTGCGTTAAAATTCATTCTAAATTGTTGGGTTGCGGTAATTTTGTAATTGGTCTAGTTGGGTGAAGTCTAAGTAACCCTGAGTTGTGCTAAATGATGTAAGTTTCCCGATGATGGAGTGTTTGACATCATTCTTAAGGGAAAAAGTCGTCAAATAGCAAATTTTGGCCAAATCAGGGGAAGTCTGAGTACCTCGAGGGCATGGGTCGTATGGGTCTACCTCTAATTGCATGATGTTTGTATTTTATTTTGATTTCGAGGGGCTACAGGCTTGATTTTGGGAAAAGGGGTTGAAAACTGACACGTTTGGTCGTTCAACGAGCTTTGTTGAGCTCGCCAGAGGTTCGGTGGTTCACCAAAGTCCCCTTTTAATCACCCTTAATTTCATTTTATGGCTAAGTATTTCTATAACTTTCGGCGGGAAGCTTGAGCTCACCGAGTTCACTCGACGACCCGACAAAAGGTTCGTTAGATTGCCCGTTTTTGTGCCCCCAACCCTTAAAATAACACTGTAATGTTCGTCGGGCTATTCCAAGCTCGCCGATTGGTATCAACGATTCGCTGAATGACCTTGATCATCGCCGACATGCCTTGATTCTAGAATTTTTTTGAGCTGGTACTTTTGGTGAACCCGATCTGGTTCGCCTAAGTTACTCGGTGACTCACTGGCTGGTTCGGTGAGTCTTTTTGCAACTTTTTTTTGGCAGTTTTCTTGATCATTTCTAACTCGTATGTATATTTTTGCATAAATGGCTAGACCCAAAGTGCCAGGAAGAGACAAGTCACCCCACAAGTGGGTAAAAGTAATCATTATAAATGATGATGCAGCTTCATCCAAGGCAAAAGCAGCCAAACTCCCTACCAAAGGAAGAAAAGGAAAAGGTAAGGGCAAGGTTCCCATGGTGGAGTCCCCGGAGGTCAACTTCGACAGTGAAAGAGTCTATGCGACTCACCTCACCTCATCAGACAGCGAGGGAGAACACTAGGATTCTTAGGCTGCCATCGCTGAGCCTAAGGATGACCAACTTATACTGGCCTGGATAGCAGAAATTTGCTCCAAGGGGATTCATGATCCATCTAGGATCCGGGTTGCTCAAACTCCTCCTGCACCTCCAGAACTGGCATATACAGTGGTTCCATCACCACCAGTACAAGGTCATCCTCCCCGCTCTCTCAATAGACTAAAGGCTGAGGGACTGAGGACTATTATTGAGGAGAAGAGGTTGTCCACAGATGGTATGGTGGACAGATATCTAGAGATATGGAGCACCCTTAAGTCCCACAAATTCTAGATGTTCACAAAACCCTAGGGTCCCTACATTCCTAATTGGGTCCGAGAGTTCTACTCAGCCTACGGACCTTTGGTACCACAACAGAAGAGGAAGGCCAGTATCTTCAAACCCGTGGATTATGTGGTTGTTCGGGGGAAGAAGGTAAAATGTGATAGTAATGATATCAACGCCGTCTTGGAATTAACTTAAAACTTTGCAAATGACTACCAGAATATGATCAAGAGAACGACATTGGAGGATATGAAAAGTTGGCTGGTCCCTTTTGTTTCTAGAAATACTCCTAGGTGGATTGAGGCTGGAATGCCAATAGAAAATAAAGAACGCAATAGAACAATCATGCCATCCCAGAAAGAGTCTATCCTCAGCCACACAAAGGCTACCTTTCTTGGATCCATTCTTGCAACGAAGAACATAAATTTAGGTGCAATCATTGGACATGAGATGGCCATGAGAGGTAGGCAGCAACATATATCTCTCCCCTTTTCGGTGTTGATCATCGAGCTATATAGACGAGCCCGTGTGCCGCGAGATGAAAACACGGATATGGAAGTGACTCCTACCTCCTCTACTCACATCAGGTGTATTGAGGTTGAGTACATAAAGGATGAGGCTGAGAGAAAGAGGGAAGCTCTTGTGGATACATCCCCAACGATTGATAACGAGACATTACCTACAACGCAGTATTTCCTACTCCGGCAACTAGGCCTTCAGGTATTGCTATTTGAGACATCATTTTTGAACTACTAATATTGAGTTTTACTTGTTGACAAGCAAATGTTTAAGTTGGGGGTGTTGATGAGTCTGAGATTTTGACTCATTTGGGGCTTTGTTTAGATAGATTTAGTGTCCTCAAATGCTTAATTTGTGACATAAACTGATTTTATAGCCTTGATTTTCAGGTATATGGATTGAGGATCAAAGCAAGGACACTAACAGGCAAAACAAAACAAAACAAACTAAAGAGGTGAAGAAAGGCAAACCTGGTGATCAAGAGAACTTGGCGAATTGCCGAGTGGCTATTTTGACCGCCTAAAGTTTTAGTGTGCCAGCCATGAGAAAAAAAACCAAGTCTGCAATAGGAAAGGGGCAGTAGGTGAATCACTGATCAGTTTCGCAATTTCAAGAGTGATCGCCCAAGTTACAGGACTTGAGGATGCTGAGAGCCAATGCAAAAGAGCAATAGAAGAGAGCAAAAGGCGGTTCGCTGAACCACTCGGCGAATGAGACTAACCTCGCCTAATGGCCCTTCGTGGATAATTTTTGGCGAGTATAATTTGAATTTAGAACTGATTAATTAAGAAGTTCTCTTTTCTGGATTTTAGCTTACTACCAATTTATATAGTTCTAAGTAGACTTGATGGTTTTTGGAGATTCAATTCGGAGATTTTGCAAGTGGGTTACTGATTTTCTTCGATTTTGAGCAATGTAAAGGCTTAATTACTGTAACACCTCGCTAGGTGAAAGAGCTAGAATTAGAAAGAGTCATTTTTGGAAAGAATGAAAAATCTGGAAATTTATTTAACTTATGTTAAGTTTGAGTTTTGGTTCAACTTCAAACGACCATAACTCCTAGCTCTGGGTGAGTTAGGTGTTCTACAAGATACCGTAGGAAAAATCATTGAATTATCTTTCCAAATCCACCGAGTTTGCTCATTTTTGGGTTTGTATGAGGGAGATATGCCTATTTGAAGTAGGGCTGCCTAGATAAGGCAAGTCAAAACTGGATTTTAGAAGGGTATTGGGTCTTTTCACTACCCAATTAATTAAATTCATTTTTGGTAATTACTTAGGGGTATAAATTGAATTAGTTCAGTTTAGACAATTGGAAATTCACGCTAAGGTTTTTGGAGAAAGAATTTAAGATGAGAAAGAAGAAGAAAAGTTCAAGTTTCATCAAGTTCTTGCGATTTTGGTTGCAGATTTCATCAAGGATTTGATCCTACGAGTTATGTGAGACTTTCATAATGTTAGTTCGTACACCCACGTGTCAAACATGTTTATTTCAGCATGAATTCGTCCTAAAAAGATTGGAAGTTAGAATGTTCTTGATGTGTGTTCTTGAAATGCTTTCGTTCTTGAATTTACGTTGAGATTTAGGAGTTCTTGAGAGTTAATGTCGATCATTAGAGTTGATTTGAGTTAGATTTTTCTGTGTATGTTTTGGGTACGTGAATCTAAAGAGATATTGAGAAAAAAAATTAAAATTAATCGAATTAAGGTCTGAAAATGAGAGAAACAATTAATCAGATTCGTCTGGGAGAATGCTGGCGCGGCGCGCCCCCAATGTGCCAGGAGAGCTGGGGTGACGCGCCAACAAAGCACCAAAAAGTGGTCTCCAAATTTTGGGGGCAGGTGTGGCGGGCCAGCAGCGCGCCAAGTCCATCTGCCCCAACCCATTTTCATCATGTAGCCTGTTTAAGTCCTTCTAAAGTGTACTAACATTTCCTATTGATTCTAACTACTCTAAATGACTTCTAAACACCTAGAAATCATCTGTAAACATGAATCATAACCTTAAATCCATCAATTCAAATTCAAGGAAAGTTCACAGTCAAGTCTAGAAATTTCATAGAGTCTTTTCAAGAAGTCGTTTGCAAATGTTTTAAACTTGTTTTAAGAGTTGAGTTATTAATTTAAGTAAGAGAAACAAATGAAGTTAATTTCTTCAAAAATAGTATATGGGAACTAAGTATTTCGTAAGAGTAAATGTTTTCACATTTAAAGAAGAGAGGAAACACTGATTTCCAAGAGAGCTTTTGGGCTGGTTTTTGAGTAATTATCTCAAACCACAAAAAGAGTTTTTGTTTTTAAAGCATATGAGCTGAGTATTTTGGGAGTAGTATTGATTATCGATGTGGGGACTAGTTCATAACAACTCAATGTCTCCATAAACCATGTAGCCATCGTGGGCACAAAGGCTCATAAATTTTAGATGATTCCTTAGTTCTTTTAGGATAGACTAGTTGATCCACTTAGTTGAGGCATTCTATATCCTGGTAAGTTATAGGACAGTTCTGGCAGCGTGGGCGAGATGATGTATCATCATATAGCTCATAGTGATGGTTATCGGTTAGAGAAACTCCCACAAAGTTATATTATTTTATTACCTATGTATATTATAAACTGCATCTTTAATGTTGTTTAATTCTGCATTTGAGTTGAGTATCCATGAGTTTGAGTAAAGTTGAGGTAAGTGTTTCTTTCAGATTCCAGTTCAAGCTTATGTATTGTTTAGAATT
>JAJOOO010001007.1:0-28956 GCA_029582685.1 Solanum piurae
ATAGACATATAAGAATAATCATTAAAAATGGAATTCGTGATGTTTTGAAATTCTGAAGGGGCATTCTTGAGCCCAAAAGGCATAACGTTCCATTCATATTGTCCAAACGAGACATTGAAAGCAGTTTTATACTTATCTTTTTCAGAAATCTAAATTTTCCAAAAACCCAATTTCATATCAAACTTGCTATAAACATTAGCTTTGAAAGTCCTTTTCAAAAGGTCTCTTTTGTTAGGATTTGGGTACCTGATCCATTTTAAAATGGAGTTTAAAGGTTTGTAATTGATGACCAGTCTTGGGGAACCTCTTTCTTTCTCGGCATTTTTGTTAACGTAAAATTGCATGTCCAAACGCTGATTCCATCTCACGATACCATATCGTGATATGGTATCACATGGACAAACGCCTACTAAATCTTTTAATATTAATCCTCAAATGAGTCAAAATCTCCGACTCATCAGAACACGTGATACATCGCAATATACGTATTTGTGAAAATGGGTAAGGGAAGGTCTTCTTGCTAGACACCAAAGCAAGTAAGTACACATTTATATAATAAAAATTACATTATACGACTCATGTTTAATTTGTATAATATATTTTACTAGAAAATTATGTATATTATACATTTGTTATGTATAACTTTTTAACTGAATGATAGGAAAAACAATAATGATTGATATTGTAATAAACCTGAAAATTTAGTAAGACCAAGCTAGAGTCTAATGAAAACTAATAGGGGAAACTAGAGCCTCACATGTGAGTTTGAAGTTGGAAATTTGATTAAATATGGTTAAATAGTTTCCCAAGTGAAGGTTGAGGAATTTAGGAGTTGAACGTCAAGATACAACTATAACTCCTGGAAACTAGTGTGTTGTAGAGTCTTGTAGTGGAGTTTTGGAGTGTTGTATGAGGGTTAAAACTCAAAGAAATGACTCCCGTGCTTAGAATGACATGTTTAGGGGTTAAACGTCCGGGTACCACTCCCCAAGGACCACCTAAGGGGTCCTTGAGGAGGACCCCAACACTGCCCAAAAAGCTGTCAAAACAGCTTGACTCACGAGCCAATTGACGCCCCTTAGACCAGTCCACGCCCCGTATGTCATGGGCGTGGGTTAGGACTTAGTCTAGGGAGGCTTGGACTTCATTTTTGAGCCCCTGCACCAAACCACATGACGGTCGGTAGTCCCATCCACGGTCCGTGAATGGGTGGGCGTCAATGGGTGCAGTTTTACAGATTTTTATTTTAAGTTAGGAGTCTTAGTTTTAGTTAGTTATTTAATTAAGGGTTAATAGGGACGATTAGATAACTAATTAACTTCCTATATAAACTATTTTAAGTCATTAAAACACTTCATTAACTCATTATAACCCAAGACCCCAAATCAAAACCCAACTACTCTTCCCTCCCAAAATCTTCTCTCTAGAATCCCCATTGAAGAACAAAGAAAGAGATTAAGGAAAGCTTGAAGGAAGGAGATTTTCTACACGAATTTCGAAGGATTCTACACCTAAGGTATGGGAGTTCTTCCTTCTTGGTTAGCTATCACCAAGAAGCCCCTTCAAATATGTTTTCAAATCCCCCAATTCTAGGGTTTTCAAATCTAGTCATGGGTCTTCTTCCATAAAGAATTCAATTGTTCAATTTAGGTTATATTGATTGATTATGATGATTTATGATTGGATTAATGAAGTATTAATAGATTTTGATGAAAATCTCCCTTGGACCCATGATTTCCCCTTCTTCCTAATTTGTGAACTAGTGTTTGAATTGATTGATCATATAAGCTTAGCAATTAATTATGTTTATGTTTATTATGTTGTTGAATCATGATATATCTCTATCTAGCATGGTAATTCTAGAAGTTAGGGTTGATCTTGATTCTTAGCCTTGAAAGGCAATTTGCTAGGGTTGAATGTATTGATGAGTATTGTTTATGAACTTGTTGATCCACTTGAAAGGTGGAGGTGTTTAATTATGATGTAGTTACTTGATGTTAGTGTAATTCTACATGTATTCTTAATTAACCTAAGATTCTAGGGTTATGTCATGAAAGAGGCAAATTGAGGGTTTAAATGTGATCCTTCTAGAATGATGAACTCTCAATGTAATGCCTTAGATTAGATCACCTAGAATCGAATTGGTTTAGGGTAGTGCTTCTAAACATGAATTGACTTGATCATGATATCATATGCTTGTTTGTGAATACTTGAAGTATAATGTGCCAATCATGATGTGATTAATGTAGTGATCAGTTGTTGGATCATGGTATTCCCTTATCTATTGTACTATTGCTATATGTTGGTATGAGTTTATCCATAGCCCTTGAAGAGCATATTGTGAAGGTTTGTGCATGTTGACAAGATTGTGTGTGACCTCATGATTTACTTAGAAGTTGAATGTCCTATGACTATTGAGTATGTTGTGGTATTGTTGAAAGGTTGTTCTTCCCTTACCAATACACTTGATATTGTATGAATGGTCTAGGATGAATATAATGTTGTTGTGTCATTTCAAGGACAATTACATACACACACACTCCATGCATAAACATGATTGTGATGTATTAATGGTGTTAATTGAAGCTATTATTCTCATCTGCACCTTTACACATTATTATGCATGAAGTGTATTTGACCATATTGATCCTATTGTGTTGATTGAAAGTCCATTCTCATGAGAACACATGATCTTGGTGTGATAGTTATCCTCACATACTAACTATGATTCTAAAGTTGAAAGTGCATTCTCACCTTTAATGAATCTATGAGCTATTTGATGAATTGTATTGAACGAAGGGTAGAGCAATACTTCACACATGTAAATACAATTCAAAGACTAATAATGTCTAATTTGGGAAATAATGCTTAGCACCGAGTGGCTATGGACAATGAGGTAAAGGCCCTCCTGCCAATGCAATAGTGAGGGTCATCCAAAGTGAACTCATGAGATGGAAGCCCCTCCGCCAATGCAATAGGGCGGGTATCTAGAAGCAATCTCCCTATCCCATAAACTATGTGCCCACATAGGTACCTTTAGCTAGTGGATCCACCTTATAGCTATACATTTTGTTCTACCTTAGACAAGTAGGACACCTTTCTCGGTGTAGGGTTACAGACATCGGATTCCAGGTAGCTCACATGGTTTACGTCGGTTATGGCTCTTTTCCCTTTATAATAAAGATAATGAATGAAACATGAATTATACTATGACTTCTTAATGAGCTTTACTTAGTCGGAGTGTGGGTATGGAACTTCACTCTTACATTGCACAAGAAGACTTAGTAGGAAGTCATGGAATGGTTCCTTTGCATATTGATGAGATTTGAATGCATGCATATATATTGAATGGATAGTTGTTATGAATAACCTTCCTTATAATTCAAGTAATGTACATGACTATTTCCTTATTTGTGACTATTGATTATAATGAGGTGTAAGGATGAACTGCATGACTAAGGTAACTTCAAAGGAGTATTTAGTAGGGTTAGTATTATGGGATGCTAACCATACATTGCACAAGTGTTCCTTAGGAGTTACCAAGGTTATGGATTTATTATAAAATGAGTATGAATGTGATATTGGCTTATGTTGCACATTGTAAATGCATGTTAGTTACCATACATTGCATAAGTGTTTCTTAGGGGTTGCTTATGTGATGATTACTTAATAATGAGATGATCTTGGTAATTGTCTTGTACTACCTTGTGATTGGAGGCTATGTATTGTGAAGATTGGAATTTGTACTATATTGATGTTGGAGACTATGCTTGTTCTCATGTTATAATGAAATATATGTGAGTTGCCTTATTGGTTGTATTCTCCAACTATCTCAAAGATGATGTTCAAAAATGGCATATAGCATGATTTCAAATGAAATGTCCCTTTTCATGCATGTTTTAATGGTTTTGTGCATGGCTTCCATACTTAGTACTTTTTGTGCTAACCCCTTCTTTCTACATTTTCTATAAGTGTAGTCTTTGAAGATATTGGATTCCATCCTCGTGGCTAGGTTCATAGGAGATCAAGAAGAAGAAGATTGGTGAGTCCTTATTGTATTCGAGGGCTCAACCTTATGTCCTTTATTGTCTTTACTTTTATGTTGTAGACTTTTGTTGTAAGGGTCGTGTCCCTAAGATTTGTATTTCAAGAGTTGTATTCCAAGTAAATTAGATGGTTTGAGACATAGTGTCGTAGATTCTCTTTCATTTTTATAAGAAACATCGATTGTAAGAAAAGTTTTAATTTCCGTACTATTTTTCTATGCTTTAAGGTTTATGAATGCTATGAGGCTTGTATGTGACCCCTTCGGGGTCAATTACGTCGTGTTCCTTCTTGGGGGTAACCCCGGGTTGTGACAGATACAAAAAGGACAAGGTTGTCTTAACAGTCTTCATGAATTTTGGTGTTGTTACTGTTTTTGACAAGAATTGGTTCTACAAACTAGCTAATCACGGATAGTTGCTGGATGATTCTGTGTAATTTTTACTACATCTTTTTACAATATAAACCCATCGCATTTGTATAATATTTTCTCTTTTTTTGTTTACTTTAATTCTTGTAGCACATAAATCTGATATTGTACTATGTAAGGAAAAAGGAAAAGTACAATCCTACCAGTACATACACCTTCAGTACCGTTGACTGTTATTTTAACACATTGATTCACAATGTTTGGGAAGTATATTTTTGAACCAATGAGGTCTCATCTAAGGTCAGATATGAAGAGACTATTTTAAGTATATTAATTGATATAGGATACATGTTACTCTGTCATGGTTTACTGTTGATAATATACTCATTCTGGTTAATGTGAAGGAGAGATTACACTGTGTATTGATTATCGTGTCTTTTAACAAACGTTGTATAATGGTATATGATTCACTCAGAAATGCCATTCATAATTCACACGTACTCATTGAGATAAAAAAAATGCACAACTTATACCCATGTACCTTTCAATGTCTTGATTCTATGAAAAGAAAGGATTCGATGTGCTTTCTCACCCAAAATATAGATTTCGTATAGATTTTGATTCATTTGACATCGTTTATGTGAACGATATCCCTCGGTAACCTCAAGGTAGCATGTAAGTTATTATACACTTATTATTTTTTCATAATTCAACAATTGGAAAACACCTTACATATTTATGTATTTATATATACGGATTGTGGTGTATACATTTCAGCATACGCAGAGTTCTTGGGTGATGGAAATTATATTCCAGCAGGTCCATTTGATCCTGATTTAATGTGTAGTAGATATGTTACACTATTGTAGAATTATGGCATGCTCAAAATTCAAGCTGAGGCGATTAGTGACAGTGAGGCACCGGACAAGCCAATCAGATCTCATGTTGATGTTGATAGAAGTGAACGTATCACAATCCTTTAGTTTTATTGTATTGTTTTTATGTTTTTTGGAATTTCATAGTAGCCCTGTTACTTTTTGAACAGTTTGACGGGAACAACATTTTGTATAATGAATTCAGTTTTGCCTTTTTATTTGTTGATGTTTCTTATATTATATAAAAAAATCGTGAATATAAAAACTGATATATACTAATTTATAAAAATGAGCAGTTTGGCAGATTATACAATAATTTATGGAAACTTATACAACTTAATTGAGAAGTCATTATACAAACGCAATCATTACTATAGAATACAAATTAACAGTAAATGTATACAAATAACAAAAAATTATATCAATTATCTTGTTAGTTTGTTCGTTAGTTTATATGTCATATGCAATTATACAGTCCAATTGAAGTATCTAGTGGCCTCACTATTTCTGCAAATGTCACCTTTTGATTTTTAAATTCGTCAAACTTAGTTATACAAAGTGATCAAAAAATATCAGATGATATCTAAGTTGAACTTTCACAATGTTCATTGTTCTGATAACACCTATCAGAAATAGTTATACAAAAGGGGGTACGTGTTGAATTCATTTATAGGTTTGTTTAGGATTGCATACACAGTCTAATACTGAATGAAATATATTGAACTATCATTTTAAAATTAAATTGAAATATCAATCATGATTATGTATCAAATACAACTCATATAATATTCAATAGGCAAAAGTGAGGCAATATTAAATGTATAAAATCATCATACACAATTCAAATGGAATCTTTTCTAAACTTTTTTAGGCTGATTCCTACAAGAACGCCTATTGTGACCTGCGACGCCATAGGTACTACATGTATTTGTCCCTTTACATTCAAAAATCTCTTGCTAATTTGTCACGAGACTTTTTTCTTGATCTTCCAGGAGGCCTTTTGAATATTGGACGCAGAACTAACTCAGCCATTATGTATCCAAGTACAAACCACTCTATTTTATCTGGTAGTGGGAATATTGGAAAATTATAAGTCTTCAACACTGTTTTCGGTTTGTATAAATTTGAGCAAAATTTATCTGGTCCTAAACTCATGAACTTCATAATAGACCAAGCATGTTCACATGGTATTTCTTCATACTGAAAGCTTCCACAAGTATATATTTTCTTCTGAAGACAAACTATATAATTTCTACCTTTATCATTCACGTTGTGAACATATTTTCAGTTGACAGACAACCCGTAATATACAAAATAAAGGAAAACAGATTAAGTAAAAATTTATACAAATATACAAATATATAGAAACCATACCATCAGTCGCGTACTCATTGCTTCATTGATTTTGAGTATCTCCTGAATTTTTTCAATCAATGGAGTAAATATGAATGATGCCTCTTTTTTTGTTATCACAATTCCATCTGCCGAACATTAGCCTAACTTCCTCCAAAAAATCATAAATTGGCAATTCTCTTGTTGAAACTAATGCCGCATTTATACTTTCGGCGATATTCGATGTTATTGACCAACCACGATGAACTGGTGCATAAATCATAGACCACTTATCATATCCAGCTAACTCCAAGTATTCCTTTACTGGTATATCAAACTTCTCTACTATTTTCATTAGCCTATCAAAATCAGATTGATTGCATGTCTTTACCATTGTATAGATTACTGGACTTAGTTTTTCATGGAATTTTTTGTACCTTGTCTGAACAAGTGCCACATACAAGCATAGTGTTGCACATCATTATACACTTGTGTAATAGCCTTTATAATGCCCTCTTTCCTATCATACACAATACACATATTGTTCCTTTTCCCATACTATTTTCTTAATTGTTCAAAGAACCAAGTCCAAGAGGCATCGTTCTCTAAATCTAAGATACCACATGCTAGTGGGAAGATATGTCCTACACATACATATATATACAGTTACTAAATTGCAAATTATAAGTATATATACAAATAATTATGTATAACATTCACTCAGGATTCATATATGTATTTATACATGTTTATATACATGCACCGTCTGTCATGTTTGCTGCTACAAAAGTTCCATTATAAGGCCCTCAGAGGTGACTCCCATCAACTACAACTACAGATCTATAATTGTCAAATCCTTTTATGAAAGGATCCAATGCAACAAATACGTACATAAACCTATCTTCAGTCATTTTCTTCAAGCGTATATGGGATCTTGGATATGTAATACCCAAAATATACAAATACTCAAGTACTTTCATGTACGATCCTCCAGGCGCCCCCCTCAAAGAAATCAAAGCCCTTTCTTTAGCCCTCCAAGTTAACATGTAAGTTATATCAACGCCAAGATCCATTTTCATATCTTTTTTTATGTCAGTAGGTGTATATTTCCTTTTATGATCTATCAATTTAGGTTTAACAATTCCACCAACTAAATTGCTTGTTACTTGTCGTTGTGAATACACCCTATCTTTCAGTGAACATGTATGTTCAGCGTTGAATGCTCTTATTCTATACATTACTGATTCGTTAATATCTGAGGCCTTCATTAACCAGTCACATTCATCAGAGAACACACAAGTGTATAACTACACGTAAAATAATTAATATATTTAGATAAGGAAAAATTATACACGTAATAGCAGTAGAACAGATTTATACAAATGATATCGCATAATTGAATTGGACCTCTTTATTTTAAACTGGAATCATTCCCAATTGCCTATTGCTCCATCACAGACTTCAATGTAGCTTTATTATTGTATACTTGGTCTACCTTTAGATACTTAGGTGATGGATAAGTAATAACCACACTACAATTCTCCATTTGAAAGGTATTTAATGGATTTACTATTTCTGTAACTGTCAATTTCTGTTTGTCAAATTCCTCAAAACCAGTTATACAAAGTGATCCAAAAGTACCAGATGCTACCTTAGTTGAACTTTCACAATGTTCATTGTTCTCATAACACCTATTAAAAATAATTATACAAAGAGGGTACCTGTTAAATTCATTTCTAGATTTTTTAGCATTACATATACTCGCACCCCCATCTCATTGTGTATCACCATCCCAATACTGCTCTGATCAACCTTATATTCAACTTTTAGTACCTTCAAAATCACATCCACAGCTAGTTGAGTTGCAATTATATTTATACAACTCTGTATAAAATGCATTTTCTCTAAAAATAATTTCCTCAACAACATAGTCAACATAACAATTTGCATCATCCCATTTTCAAGAATGCATTACCAAAATTGGTATGGAAGACATTCCTGTATACAATTAAATATCAATATAAATCAGTTGTTATTGATCCATTTATACATACACTAATTTATACACACTTTTCAAATCGAAATCAGTTTATTCCAACTAATTTATACAATAATTAACAGAAATCAATTCTTCCAACTATTTTATACAATTACCGACTGAAATAATGCAATTATACAACTACAGATATTAAGTCTACATTTACACGAACACTAATTTATACATAAACTAACTCCACATAAACTACAACTATAAATGAATTATACATATTTAAAGAGCAATAACTCAATTATACAACTACAAATATCAAGTCTACATTTATACAAACATTAATTTATACAGAGACTAAATCTACATAAACTACAACTATAAATGAATTATACATATTCAAATAGCAATTCAACTAAAACTAATTTATACACTTTTTCAAATCAAAATTTGTTTATACCAACTAATCAATACTATAATTAACAGAAATCAAATCTTCCAATTATTTTATACAAATACTGGCTGAAATAACTCAATTATACAACTATACATATCAACTCTACATTTTATACGAACACTAATTTATACATATACTAACTCTACGTAAATTACAACTATCAATGAATTATACATATTCAAAGAGCAATTCCACTAAAACTAATTTATACACTTTTTTCAAATGGTAATCAGTGTGGACCAACTAATTTATACAATAATTAACACAAATCAATTCTTTCAACTATTTTATACAAATACTGACTGAATTAATTCAATTATACAACTACAAATTTCAAGTCTACATTTATAAAAACACTAATTTATATAGATACTAACTCCACATAAACTACAACTATCAATTCATTATACATATTCAAATAGCAATTCGACTAAAACTAATTTATAGACTCTAACTCAACAGAAAACAATTGAAAACACATATTCAACCAAACCTCCGATTATCTATGGAGAATTTATACAATTACAGTGTGAAATCAGTTTCAATTAAGTAGTTTATACAAGTTATAGATATATATTCCTCATTAATAGATGAATTCAAATACAATTTAAACAGATTCTTCAATTAGAACACCTAATTACATGTTGTGTAATCGATTCAATCTAAGCTCCAGAATAGCAAACAAAAAAGAGGTGAAATTCTTTGTATTGTGTACATGTTGCAAAATCAACGATGAAATCAATTGATTTGTTCTTGAATTGAAGTCGGATATCAGGATCTCAATTATATAAGGAACTTTCACAAATAGCCACTATAATAAACTTAATTATGCTCCATAACTATAATTTGCATATTTACGGGTTGTAGCTATAGTTTAAGCTGCCTCATTTGTATAATTCGCAGGTTTGTATAATTTGCGGGTACATTTGTATAATTCAGTTATTTTTGTATAAACTCGAAATAATGAATTTATACAATTACAAACATCAAAAGTGCAAATAGTTATTCAAATTCTGAATTATACAAAAATTATACAAATTCCGAATTATACAAATGCGCGAATTATACAAAACTAAAAAGTTGAGCTGCGTAATTATAGCTAAAAGTAAGCCGCCAATTGTAATTAATGTAAACTATAGCTATATTAAGTAATTAACTAGTATATGTTTGCTTATACGCGTAATTTTCCCATTATATAATCCAAATGTTGAAAAAAAAAACTATGACAGAGTTAAAGAAAGATACATAATTTATACTATAATAAATATCTTTTTACGCATAAAATAAAAAATTTAAAATTTATATATATATAATGTCGGTTTAATTTAGTTAAAATTAAACCAACCCAATTATAGTCGGATTTTTTTCAATGCCAAATTCTCTGTTTGATTCAGTTTGTGGTTCAATTTTGTTCACCAGTGGCCCTTGTGAGTAAGGTACGGCAAATAAAAAGAATTGATTGACCATATTCCTTTCCACTTGGGATAAGGTAATAAGCAAGAAAAGCAAACGTACACGAAAATTGTGTTTAGTTAAATGAGGGATTGAGAGAATAATGATGTTTTGGAAACACAGCATATTGAAATTCTCTTTTCCACTTGGGATTACGTACGGGGAAAAGGAAAACACTTTCATAGAATGGCTGCAGATTTACAAAATTATATTTTCCGGAGGAATCCACGAACTTCAGTAAGAAAGTTATGCAGATTCTTTCTAAACTTCTGGTAATTTGGCCGATCAAGTGTCGAAGACAGACTGTTGGAGCTTGTGAGTGATTGGAGTGCATTTGTCAACCTTGATCTGAAACCTGTGTCACACTGCTTCTCTATCAGTTCACTTCCCAACTTCTGCACCAAATGTCAACTTGTTTCACTCAGTAACCATTTTAATATAATTTTTTTTTAACTAAATACAGTTATTCAAGATTGTGGATTATGCCTGGTATAAAGTTTGTTCACAAAGGATTAATGGAAGAAGAGCATCCGCAGCTGAGCCAACCAGATCAGTGCTGAAATTTAAAAATAAAAAAGAAGAATCAAATACTAGGGCATAGCAACAGTTTCCATAAACACCCCAAAATTTGTGAATGAAATACTATGGGCAATCACATCTAATACATTAACTATGGATCATATACTAGTCCTCCAAACATTAAATCCTTCAGCCTCTGCTGGTTACGTTTTTTTTTTCCAACTCACCTGTAATCCTGAAAGAGGAGAAACTGTAGCAATGATCGAAGAAATTGGCTCAGAATCCCTTCCTGAAAGTTTCCTGTCTGATCCTTGTAACCTGAAGCATGGAGACCTAACCCCACTTCTCCAGCACTTTTTTGCTTGTAATGGAAAGAAGCAAGCCCTTTTATAGCTCTTAGACATAAATCAACGACCTCTGCATCCTGTCACACAAACAACAGAACACAGTGATCTTGGTTTCTACCTCTAGTAGGTATCACAAGGCACAACACAACTAAGTAACTATTTCTCTTTTTTGAAGTAAGGGTAACTAAAGAACTATTTCTTGTTCATCAGTGAAGTAGCATGGTGGACAATTAGACCAACTTTATCTTGAAATGATTCCTAGACTCACTTAAGCACTTCCCAGCATGAAATAATATATAAAATCATAAACCATAGATATCTTATTGTGTGGGAAGGTTACCTGAGACAGACCGAAATCAAGAGTCTTAATGATATGAACAAAAGCTTCTCCATTTAGTTGTGTAATCATTTCAGGATATACCTCCAACATATGTGATAGCAGCGAGAAGTACTGTGCAGATGAAATGGATTATTTATTTTATTATATACGGTTATTATCACTCCAGAGAAAAAATTGAAGGGAAAAACCTACATCATTACAAAGCTTGGGGTACTTGAGCAGGTCCAAACTTATCAGAGGGGTAACTATGTGAAGACCCATATATACCACCTGCAACGGAGTTGCTTTGAGATTATTTTACAGCATCATAAGGTTGAGAATGTACCTTGGCAGGAAAAATAAGTAAAGGAAGAAACTGCATGAATACCACCTGATAAATATTTGTCCCCTGAGCCTCAATAGGTTCTGAAGAGAAGTCAACCTGCAAATAACAGTTATACCCAGGTCACCTCAGACATAGAGAACCTACACCAAGGCAAAAGGTGACAATGGAAAAATAACGATGATAAGATCAAGGTTTGCAGACAACACCAGATCTTTTGAACAGAGACTAGCAAGTAATTGGAGTACAGCACGTAGATCCTTGTATCTTTCGGTATCAGCTTCACTCCGCAAGCTGCTTGAAATGCTCAGAGATATCTGAAGGCACATTGATTATTCAGTACAGTATCTTCTCATTTTCTATAGAACAGAATAAAAATTGCACACACATCATCATTTGTACAAAAGAGATGTTTTACTTTTTCTTTTCCTTCTTCATTGAGATAACATGATGATTGACATAACTCAATGAGCTAGTGACTCACTCCCCGCCAATTTCTTTTTACCGAGATTGCAGTGGACGCCAATGAGGATATTTCCAGCTAGACAGCACGAACTTACAATTCTTGCGAGACCCGCATTGGTTCTGTGGGAAATGTGTTCACTTTTCTGTTCTCATCTTTTATTTAAACTCTTGGAGTTGCCTCATTAGTCGGTTTGTTAGCATTTTCATTATTATAGACTTGTCACTAGTGTTAGACTTTTCTTTTTATATTTTCGAGATAAATGTAGTGTTACACCTTGATACCGGCAGCGAGGTGCAGAGCTCCATAGCATTTCACCCAACTCCATACTTTAAGCAACTTAAACAGGGCCATTAAGAACACAATTCTTTCTAATCTATTCTCTACATCCAGTGAAAAGTTCAAAATATGTTTCTTACGAACAACTACAGACTTCACACATGAGGCAAACAGTCAGAAATTAGAACTCATAAAAAAATAATAGTATTTTGGGTCGTAATCACAATTGATCTTAATTCTGAAACTAAAAGTATACCTAAGTGAAAACATAACAAACTACTGAACAACATCAACAAATATCGCACAGCTGATCAGTATTATGTTTGTGTTGATTTAACTTATATAAAACAAGATATTGGAATTGTAAATAGCATGTCACAAAATCAAGCTGTGGATTGTTAATTTTTTAAAATATGTGGAGTAAGTTTGATGGTTACATCCAACAATTCTAACAATTGAGGACAGCATGGCAGTTTTAGTATCAGGCAATTTTGTGACGCATCTTCTTCCCATAATAGCCTTATAACCACCCACTAGCAAGAATGTAGAAGAGGTTAACAGGTAAAATATAAAAGATTTTTAATTCCACTATTCCACTTTCTATTCTGAGTATGTTAAATTCTTGCTTTATCTCCAATTTACATCTATTTTTTTTATTTTTTTATGACAAGGGAAACCCGCCAATTTACATCTATTTTTCATGAGCTTTTAACATATATTTCAATATTCAGACTAAAGAGTGTGCCCAAAAATCTAGTTTCAAGTACTACAGAATAAACTTAAAAGACACTAACACAGAAGAAAAGAGCACGGGAAAATATATCATATAAAATCATTTCCCATAGGGCAATGACTGCATAACTTAGTCAGATGAATAATATATACTGATCAGCTATTGATGAAAGTGATGATTGGTAAGACTCACTAGAATGGTAAGCTTTAAAAAGAAATTTGTGATTAGGTTTATTTAACCAACCAAACACTAAGGGCCCGTTTGGACATGTAATATGAAATCATAATATGAAATAAACTCGTTAAACATTTAAAATTATAAGTCCAAAATTAATTCTTATATATCTATATCTATCCATATCTATATTTATTTATACTACCTTAAAAGCATGAACTTCCTAACTTGAATGTAATTACTATAATACCCCCAACTTAAAACACCCAATTTAGTATATAATCTACATTTTCATTTATTTATTTATTTAGTCTATATATATTAAAAGCTGACATCTTTTCACATTGATGGGTAGTGACTTTTTTATAGAGTTGTGACTTTTTCGATGAGTTGTGACATTTCTGAAAAATCGTGATTTTTCTGACGGGTTGTGACTTATCTGATAAGGCACGATAAACACCTTTTCATACTATCATTTGTTGTCTATAAATAGATGGGTTTTCTCACTTTTAAACTACGAATTTTGCAAGTTTTCTATTCTTCCTCTTAAAACAAGGATGATTGTGAGATTTGTTCAATTATGCAATTACAATATTTTATGTGGGTAAATTAGATAGATCAACAAAAATTGATGCAACAAGGAGAATGAAATAACTAAACTTCAAAGGAGAAGACTATCTTGATAACTAATATGTACTCATTTTCATATCCATAAATATACTTTTGTAGCAACTTCTACTTGACAAGAAGTTCAATGATTTTCCATTGCATAAACTACAACTTGGTGTTTAGGTCAGTGTTTTAGACAGTGAAAGGCGATAACAGGCGACAAGGGCCTGGCGAGTGGCGAGGCACTTGCCTTTTTGAAGCGCGGCACCAATTAATACCAAAAAATTAAAATATTAATTGCATATGTAAATAATCAAACTCTCAATAGCAGTAACATACTAGCAAATATTTTAATCCAAAAACTGAAAATAGATAGTACATACAAAAAGTCTAGAACTTGAATGAGAAAAAACAAAACAAAAGTTAAAACAGAGGTAGGAATGACTCTGAAGTCTGAAGAAGGAAAAATAAACCGAGGAAGACGAAATCTGAAGAAGAAAATAAGAAATATGTATTGGTTAGACTTTAAAGTAGCAGAAAAGTTTGGCTGGTCAATGGAGGGGTCTAGTCATAAACACTAAAATTACCTTTTAACTTTTAAAACCCTAAATTTGTCGCCTTCCGAAGATCGCCACGCCACAAAGCTAAAAGGCGATGAAGGGTCGCCTCACATGTCGCCATTGACGATGAGGCGATCGCCTTTCACAACACTGGACTTTAGGTTCTGAAAAGTCTCATACTGTTGGAGAAAAAACATTTGATCAAAAACTTGTTTGAAGAGTCCAAACTAGATTTAACAAGTACTCCTTCGTTTCCAATTTATTTGTTGTACTTTTTTTTAATTCAGTTTAATATAGAATGTTCTTTTTTCTTGGGGGTGGGGGCACATCTTTAAGACCACAAAGTTAAAAGATATTTTTATATATTCTACATATGATCCTTAAATTAAAAGTCTTCTTTATTTTTTAAAATTTCAAATAAAATAAAAATTAGACAAATCTCTATCTATCCTTTTTTTTTTATCTATCTATACTACCTTACAAGAATGAACTACCTAAGTTAAATGTTAAATTATTATAATACCCCCAACTTAAAACACCAAATTTAGTATATCTTTTATATTTTATATTGTTTTTTTTTTAGCAAGATATAGTTGTATTCCACAGGAATGTGGATATGCTGTCAACCATCAAAAAAATTACAGTGCAAGTAATCATAATTACAGAGAGCCTAAGAAGTCTACTAGCTGTTCTACCTCATCTATAGTTCTATACCCTCTTCTTTACACCAAAGATATAAAGTATTAATGCAATTTTCTTTTACTTTCTGCATTGGATTAGTAATATTCTCAAAACATCTATTATTTCTTTCCTTCCAGATTGACCACCATATGCAAGAAGGGACTATGCTCCAACATTTTTTCTGTTTTTTACTCCCACCTCCTCATCCAGCAGGCTAGAAGATCTGTCGTATGCTCAGGCATCACCCATGGTTGTTGGAGGATATTAAGAAACATATGCCACACCTGAGAAGTCACTCTACAATGAAGAAACAAATGACTATTTGTTTCCTCCTTTTCCTTGCAAAAGAAGCATCTTGAGACAATTTCAAAACCTCTCTTTTTCAGTTTTTCCTGAGTCAGACACGCTCTTCTACATACCGTCCATGTGAAACACTTGATCTTGGTAGGAATATTAGATTTCCATATTTATTTCCAAGGTCCAGGGATGTTCCCAAGTTGTGAGGATAAATTTCTTCTGTACAATCTTCCAACTGAAAATTTTCCATCCCTATCATGTTTCCATCTGATTGTATCAGGGCTGGTATAAATACCAGAGAAATCATTCAACCTTTGCAGTAAGCTGGCCACTCTCTGAACCTCCCAGTCATTTAGAAGCCTCCTAAAGATGATATTCCATCCTTGGTTAGGCCAGGTCTCAGCAATAGATGCTTCAGGGTTGCCACAAAAAGAAAATAAATCTGAAAAATGCTCCATGAGTGAGTTCTGTCCTATCCATTTGTCTTTCCAGAATAGAATTCTAGTCCCTTCACCCACCTTGTAACCTATGCTCCCGGGCAATTTAGGCCACAAATTTCTGATAGTCCTCCAAACTGAGACCCCATATGTATTAGTCACAATATTGGTTGTCCATTGCTCAGTCTGTCCATATTTGCTAATGATAACATCCTTCCAAAGAGCAGGATCCTATATTTTATATTGTATTATATTTATTTATTGATATTATATTATATTAAAGGCAGACACCTTTTCACATTGAAGGGTTTTGACATTTTCAAAGAGTTATAACTTTTCTGATGAGTTGTGACCTTTTCGAAGGGTTGTAACTTTTCTACAGGGTTGCGAATTATCCAAAGAGTTGTGACATTTCCGAAGGGTTGCGACTTTTCCAAAGAGTTATGACTTTTCCGATGAGTTGTGAGTTTTCTAAAGGGTTGTGACTTTTTCCTTGCTCTTCTTCTTCTTAAAACACACAATTTAGTATATCTTCTATATTTTATATTATATTATATTAAAAGAAGAAACCATTTGACATTGAATGGTTATAATTTTTCCAAAGAGTTGTGACTTTTCCGACGAGTTGTGACCTTTCTAAAGGGTTGTGACTTTTATGATAAGAAACAATATGCACATGCTATTACTACACTTTTTAAACTATAAATGGAGGGGTTTCCTCACATTTTTAAACTATGCTTTTTTAATGTTTTCTATTCTGCTCTTCTTATAAACTCAAGTTTGATTTACAGACGTTGGCAATCTCAAAGTTCAATAATATGGAACACTCCCTAACATGAATGTTAAATTAATCTAATACTCCAACTAAAAACATCCAATTTAGTATATCTTCTATATTTTATATCAATATTTATTTATATTATATTATATTAAAAGTTAGAACTCCAACAATACAATAATAACTAAGTAATGCACTATGGGGAAGGGAGGAGAAAGTATTTTTCAGAGGCGTAACTAAGAATTTTAAGAGTGACTAACTTTCAGTAGTAATCATAAGAAAATTACATCCACTATTCATACGAACTTATACTTTATCATTCATTTTATAATTGTTTACTTAATTTTTTTAGTTCATAATATTCACATTATTTTTAAAAATAGTGTGGTACATGAATTGATATTCACGTGCAACCCACATGCGTCAAAACTAGTATATATATATATATATACACATAATCTCGGGAGGAGAGCATGGGTTCATGTGAACCTAGTGACCCCCTCCTAGATACGACGCCCCCGGGTTTGGATATGTGAAGAGGAAATGCGTAAACGCACCAGTGAGGAGGTGAGGAGGTGTGAGAGGTTGGTTATAGAAGGTATGAGGAGAGGCAGAGGTAGACCGAAGAAGTATTGAGGAGAGGTGATAAAATAGGATATGACGCAGCTTAAGGTTAATGAGGACATGACCTTAGATAGAAGGGTGTGGAGAACACGTATTAGGGGAGAAGGTTGATAGGTAGTGTAATCTTGTCTTGCTTAGGGTGACTAGTATTTGACATGGTACTAGTTGTATTATTGTAGTTGATTTTGTATTGTTGTTTTCGACTCATTTCCAATAGACTCTGCATTGTTACCTTGTTACTTGCTTTATTCTCTTCATTGTCTCCTCCTCCTTTGTACCTGGATTTGTTGCACTTGAGCCGAGGGTCTTTCGGAAACAACCCTTCTACCTCCACGAGGTAGCGGTAAGGTTTGCATACATTCTACCCTCTTCAGACCTAACTTGTGAGATTTCACTTGGTATATTGTTGTTGTTGTTGTTATTTCATATAGCATGTCCAAACGTAAGAATAAATGTTTTTGGTTCGATGACTCACTTTATAGTTTATGTTGGAGGTGTAACATTGTAATAATCAGGGTTACGAAATAATTACATAACTTATCACCGGTCAATACCTCTTCCAACTTCTGCTAGAACAATTTTTGGGTGACATGTTATAAAAAATACAGGAGTGAATGATCAAAAATTACCATTGCTTATATTGTGGTAAGAGTAAAGCAGAAATAGGCGCTTACAGAATTCAACAGCCATTATTTCACAAACAAATAGTTTTGGTTGAGTGACAAACTTTAAGGTGTATGTTGGAGGTATAACATTGTAACAACCATAGTTATGCAATAATTAGACTACTTCTCACAGGTCAATATCTCTTCCAACATCTGCCAGAAGAATAGGGTAACATGTTTTAAAAAAATAGAAAAGTTAATGATCAAATTACCTTGCCGATATTGTGGGAAGAGTAAAGCTGAAGTAGGCGCATACAGAATCCAACAACAATAGCCGTTTCACGAGCTTCTACGTAAATGATTTGTCCATCAACCCAATCAACCACAAATCTGAGTAACAGATACACAACTGTGGACTACAAAAAACTGGAAGATTAGATCATGTAGTTTCACATTATGATGTCACACTAGGTTAGCTAAAGCTGTTCAAAAATTAAGACAGGCTTACTTATTGCATTAGAATTCATAAAAAGAATGGCATGGCAGTTGATAAAAATCATTGACATGTTAGGCCAATCAGCATCAGTAATCAACTAAAGTTGGTTCACTTAAATTGAACTGGACCCATCACGTAGGTAGAACGAGAACTTGAGTGCAATATCATACCTTTTTTTTAACCTTTCATAGAAAATAGCCTTTTCTTTAGCGATACACTACGAACTATTAAATTAAAGATCAAGTGGTCCTAAATATTTTGGCATCTGCTTAACCCTAAAATTACAACCCAACTTGCAAATTTAATTTTCAAGCACCACTTTTGAAATTGAAATATTGTTCTCTGGGTTTTAGCTGCCCATATCAGAAAGTGAGAAATTGAAGAATACCAATCTGAATACCTACTGGTGCTGGAAAACCCACATGTAACATTTAATCTATAGTTGTGCTGCGAAGGGCCAGTAGCGTAAGAGATGCATATTGGAAAGAAAAATGATAACAGGCAGCACTCAAGGTTTAATCTCGATACAGGGGGATATAATTTTAGGATAACAAAAAATCAGCACTGTATATCTTTAACAAGTTTAGCAGCACGGAAACCTAAGCAACCATATAATCCACAGAACCTTCTGGTATAATGACAACATATTCAGCTTAAGGGAAAAGCTCAAAACCAAGTCTCCAAAGCACACACTTGAATCAACAGCTATTATCTCATACAGTTTATACCTCATGTTTGTAAACTTCCATAAACATCAAGAGTGGATTCAGTACTGAATAACCCATCTCATAAATAGCTCTCTGTGTTCGAGGTTCTGTCGCACTAGCAGCACCACGAAGTCGCTCCAACAAGCAACTGACCTATGCATTATCACAGATTTACTAAGAAACCAACGTTAAAAGCTATAATTCTTTTCCAGACTATTCTTACCAATAAAATAATATCTGGCTGTTCAGCTACACATTTTAGATCACTTCGGCTTGAAAGTTCCACCAGATTAGCTGCCATATGGTTTGTCAGATTTCTCACATACCTAAGAACAATTGCAATGACAAGTCATCCAATATTAGAAGTTCAACAAATTAAAATAACAAAAATGTAAAAAGAAAAGAAAGGAAATAACGGAGAATATCTACTTACTGGTTCGAGGCCTCTAGAGTTTTCATGCCAGAAGCTGAAAGAACAAGGGTTTGAGCAAGCGAACGCTGTAATAAGACAAAGAACAGTTCGAATTGGCTGGAAATATTACATTAGCAATTTAAGGGAAACCCATGTTTGGTGTAGTGGTATGTTGGTAAATGAAGCTATGAGAACCTACAAAAACATCCCTCTCCACTCCAAACTCAAAAGGATGGAGAAGTCTTTGAGGACTCGGACCTTCCAATATAGGGGTCGTTTGGTAGAGTGTATAAGAGTAATGCTAAATAGAGTGTATTAGTAATGTTTGTATTAGTTTTGCTTGCATTAATTGTGCAGATATTATTTCTTATGCATTGCTTGGTTTGGTGTACCATGCATTGCAGAATTTTTTTTTAAAAATATTTATTTACAAAGATACTCTCCTCAAATATGGTGGAAATGATGTAAAAAAGGTGCTGAATTTCATGCTTAAAGAATAAAAATTTGATACCACAGCTAACACGTTTGGGTGGTGAGTTTTACGTAGCTTATGATATCAAATGTTATTAAAATAAAATAACTTATTTTATAAAAGTAATATTTTAATTGATTTATAACATAAAGTGAGTTGAATGACAACTTAATTCGTATTTGAATTATTTCTACAAATATAAGGTCATTTTGTGTCAACAGCTTTAAGGGCAGTTCAGTCACTTTAACAGGAATTCATCTGATAAGCACTTTTCCATCAAACACATCAACCACTTATTTTCTGTTATAACACTTCTAGACAAACATGTAACTAGTTATTAAATTCAGCTCCAGCACTTCACAAGTGCTTTAAATCCCAAGTACTTTAAAGCTACTTTTATTCAATTCAACTAATCCAAACGGGCTCCAAGCCAATGAGCTCTCTTCTATTTTCACATGGTTTAAGAGCCTCTACGATCTTGGTAGAAACTCAAATGGATTCTGCTACCGAAAGGCGGTACCGCAATACATGCCACTTGGCAGACCAATTTCATTTGTTCTCTCTTTTTGTATCAACAACGATCCTCTCTTCAACAGCTGGTGCCTTCATCTTCAGGCAACTATTCAAGTGCCACTAATCTCTCTAGGATTGCTTCCGCACCATTTGTTTCCAACAAGCAGCCCAGCTACATATTCATGAGCAATGACCTCTGACATTGTTCCGCTGATACAAGTTACATTGATAATGTCTTTGAGATTTCCACTACGATACCTCTCAATCAATAGATTCCTTTAAGTGTATATTGCAAGAAACACTTTATTTCGTTTTGCAGTTACCAGCTGCTAACAGGGGGAAAAAACTCTAGAACCAGTATTTTTTGTGATTGTGTACTACTCCAACAAGATTTAGCCGTGACCCTTTCCAAGTTACAAAAATAAGCAAATTCAATTTGGTTTCAGCACATGAAGACTAGGAGAACCTATGAGAATATAAAGTAAATTTATGTCTACATTCTTATAAGTCATTATACTAGAATTAGTAAAATCAAATAGGATATTTTATAGGATACCGTAGGATATAATGTATTTCATTATAGAATATTTTATAACCCTAGTAGTATAGGGTTTGATTACCTACCGTATTATAGTATCCTAGGACAGTAAGACTCCTATATAAGGTGCACGTTTGTACATTGTCAATTAAGTCAATGATCTATTTTCACAAAAAAAGAAATCACACGTATGGATTGGTACCTGGTGAGCAGCATTTAGTGAGAATAGAGTTTGCTCATTTGCAAAAGCATTTGCCAACTCACGCCAAGAGTCCTGCAAGACAAATAATGCAGATTGGGATAAATATGATATTCCAATCATTACTCCCGACTAAGAATCCAGGAAGATATTACCTGTTCCAGCACATGGAAATTAAGTTGATCATAAATTCCTCTCTAACCATTTAAACCTTTTGTAGTGCGACAAATAATATAGAACATAGATACTTTTGTCTTAATCAATATCTCTATGTATTGAGGATGAGATAGGACTAAACAACAACAATAAGCAAAGCTCAGTTCCGACGGCGGATAAGATAGAACTGAGAACTAAAATCTCTATCCACAATTGACTGACAGAAAGATAAGCAATAAAAAGAGGAAACATAATTGGTGTGTGGAAGATACCCAATGCCATGCAATCTTATCTGGAACCCTCCATGCAAAATTAAAACCCAAAGAAAAACAGAGCCACCTCATCAAGGGTTCAAACATGATATGGAAATAGTACTACTCGTCTAAGGACCCACCAATTCAACAAGGTGCACACAAACGTTCTTCCGCCGAACAAGTCCATGAAGCAACTCATGACAAGTTAGTGCCTATCAAATGAAAGGAGAATGTATCAGAGCTGCTGCAATGAACAGCCTCAATAAACAGCAAGGAAATAACAGATTACCGGAAACAACACTACAGAAGTTCAATCATAGTAGCAAGTTCCTAATATAACATTGATGTGCTAATATTGTTTATCATACTGACAAAAACTGATTATTGTTTCAGATGGAATGCTCTAATTGTAATTAAGAACAGTGCTGCATTTACCCAAATTCACAGACAGTTTCCATGTATTTATGCTAAACCACTTTATCAATATTTTAATGGCGATACTTTGATTGTTTGTTATATTACCTGGCTTGAATTTCACAGTTTTATGTAAAATTAAAAAATATCACCAAATTTAAGATATTGATACTTTATTTCGACATGATCAAGGAAGAAGAAATAATCTGGATATAGTAGCAAAACTAGAAAAGAAACGGTGAATCAGGACCTTGTTGGATAATAAAGCATTCCACTTCATAGGCTAAAAAATGTATTGAACAGATCATGGATTCCATGAAAATAAAATGTATTTGGATCACAAAATCCAAGAGAAGTGTGAGAAATATATGGGAAAAATATTATTGAATTGTGTATCTAAATTGTTAGATTGAGACCCTATTTATAGACAATACATTGAAATCCTTTTCTAACTAGGATTCCTATTCGTATTCTTCTTCCTATTCTTATTCCTATTCTAAGTAGCAATGTATATACTTATTTCTATTCTAACACTCCCCTCAAGCTCAAGCTGGTGCATACAAATCATATGTACCTAGCTTGTTACAGATGTAATTAATACGAGGACCTGTGAGGGACTTGGTGAAGATATCTGCAAGCTAATCATTTGACTTCACAAATTTCTTAACAATATCTCCTGAGAGTATCTTTTCACTGACAAAGTGACAGTCAATCTCAATGTGCTTAGTTCTTTCATGAAACACTGGATTTGATGCAATATGAAGAGCTGCTTGATTGTCACACACAAGTTCCATCTGATCGATTTCACCAAATTTTAGTTCTCTCAGCAACTGTTTGATCCAAACTAGCTCACAAGTTGCTGCCGCCATTGCTCGATATTCTGATTCTGCATTAGATCGAGCAACCACACTTTGTTTCTTTCTCTTCCACGACACCAAATTACCTCCTACTAAAACACAATATCCGGATGTCGAACGTCTATCAAAGGGTGATCCTGCCCAATCAGCGTCTGTATATCCAGTGATATGCTCATGGCCTTGATCCTCATAGAGTAGTTCTTTACCGAGAGCTGACTTAATATATCGCAGGATACAAACAACTGTTTCCCAATGACTATTACAAGGGGAAGTCATAAACTGATTACAACACTCACAGGAAAAGAGATGTGAGGTCTAGTTACTGTGAGATAATTCAATTTTCCAACGAGCCGTCTATACCTTTCAGGATTACTAAGTGGCTCCCCCTGTCCTAGAAGGAGTTTAACATTTGGATCCATAGGAGTGTCAATAGGTCTACATCCCATCATTCCCGTCTCCTCAGGAATGTCTAAGGCATACTTGCGTTGAGAAATAACAATACCTAATCTAGACTGAGCAACCTCAATACCTAGAAAATACTTCAATCTGCCAAGGTCTTTAGTCTGGAAGTGCTTAAAGAGATGTTGCTTCAATTTGGTGATACCATCTTGATCATTACCAATGATAACAATATCATCAACATACACAACCAAATAGATACACCGATTTGGTGCAGAATGCCGATAAAACACAGAGTGATCAGCTCCACTACGAGTCATGGCAAACTGTTGAATAATTGTGCTAAACTTTCCAAACCAAGCTCTAGGAGACTGCTTCAGACCATAGAGTGACCTACGCAATCGACATACAAGGCTACTAGACTCCCACTCTCAAACCAGATCTGTCGGAAACCAAGAAGAGGAAAGCAATGTCAACTGGGCTGGAGAAAAAGATGGGAAGAAGTTTCAGAAACTAGAACTACCAATTTTCGAAGGAGAGGATCCTTTGGGATGGATTTTCAGAGTGGAGCGATATTTTGTTGTGAATGAAATTTCTAAAGCGGAAAGATTACAGGCAGTCGGTGTTTGTTTGGAAGGAAAAGCCTTAAATTCGTATTATTGGATGGAGTCTCTGCAACAAATGTTAACATGGGAAGACTTTAAAAGAGAGTTGTTGAACCGATTTCATCATTCTCAATAGATCAACCAATATGTTGTCTTAATGGGGTTGAAACAGGTTAGCACAGTTACCGTGTTTCATGAAGAATTTGAAAAGGTGTCGACATCTATGAAGGAGGCATCAGATGGAATGTTATCTGGAGTGTTTTTGAATGGGCTGAAAGAGGAAATTAGAGGAGAAGTGATGTTGTTACAGGCTCAAACATTGAGGAAGACAATGGAGATGGCTCAAAAGGTGGAGGATCGAAATTATGTTTTGCAGCAAGTATAGAGTTTTAAATTTGAATCAGGCAGAGAAAGTGCAAGCAATAAACAGTTGGGTTTAGACCCGATTATCATCGAGTTGCAAACATTCTTGAATCTCGTGACTCAAGAGTCGGAGTAGCAGGTCGTAACACTGATTCACCAGTGCATACTGCCGCAAAGTCGACTAGCTTCAATGGGACTTCAGTAGCAAAGTTTGAGGGACAATTCTAAAGGTTGTCTGATTCATAATTTGCCCATAAAAGAGAGCTAGGGTTATGTTTCAGATGTGATAAAAAATTTGGCCATAATCATCATTGTAAAAATAAGCAGCTTAACCTATTGATTATTTCAAAGGCACCCAACACAGATGAAGATGATACAAAGGAATTCTTTGAGTCTACCGGAGAAGATGTAGTTGAAGGGGAAATGAATGGTACCATGACAGTGTAGTTGTGGGCCTTACAGGAGGTAGAATAATGAAACTCGTGGGGAAGATTCATGGCACGACGTGATAATTTTGGTCGATAGTGGAGCTACTCATAATTTTATATCCTCCACCCTCGCTCATCATCTACAATTACATATTAAGAAGACCAAAGGATGTGAAGTAACAATTGGTAATGGTCAACAAGTTAGTGGGAGTGAAGTATGCAAAGGGGTAAGGTTAGACATGCAAGGAGTCCAAATCAACTAACAATATTTTCTATTTGAATTGAGGGGATCTGATGTGGTATTAGGGATGGAATGGTTGGCCACATTAGGAGAGATGAGGGTGAATTGGAAACTTCTTACCATGAAATTCAAAGATGCAGGAAGATCGGTGTAGCTTCGAGGGGATTCAGCCATGGTTCGAACAGTAGTGTCACTCAAAGCCATGACCAATTTGTTAAAGAAAGGGATACCCAGAAGTAGATGAGAAAGCCTTAGGCCTACCACCACGTCGTTCTTGGGATCATGCTATTACTCTTCAATCTGGAGCACAACCACCAAACATTCGTCCATATTGATATCCTCATTCTCAAAAGGCAATGATCGAGCATTTGGTCAAAGAGATGTTGGCTGCTGGAATCATTAAAACTAGTACTAGTACTAGTCCATATTATATTCCAGTATTACTGGTTAAGAAGAGGGATGGAAGTTGGCGATTTTGCATAGATTATCGGGCTCTTAATGATATCACGATCCCTGACAAATTTCCAATACTATGCATTGATGAGTTACTTGGTGTGCTAGGTGGAGCCACCATATTTTCTAAGTTGGATCTTAAGTCAGGTTATAATCAAATTTGCATTCAAGCCGGAGATGAAGCAAAAACAACCTTCTACACTCATGAGGGACATTATGAGTTTATGGTCATGCCATTTGGTTTGACCAATGCACCCTCAACTTTTAAATCACTAATGAATGATATTTCCAGGGATCATTTGCGGAAATTTATTTTAGTATTCTTTGATGATATTTTGATTTACCAGTAAGGATTATGCTTCACATCTTGGGCATTTGAAGGTTGTTTTGGATATTCTCAAACAGAATCAACTCGTAATCAACAAGAAAAAATGCATGTTTGGTCAGCTTAAACTTGAATATTTAGGTCATATCATCTACTCTGCATGAGTGCAGGCTGACCCTCCATGATTGAGAGTGATATCTTGGCCAATTCTTAGAGATATAAAGTCTTTGCGGGGAATTTTGGGACTCACTGGATATTACAGAAAATTTGTCAAAGATTATGGATTGCTGCCCGATTTACTAAAAAAGGATGCCTTTTCATGGGAAGAACGCGCTCAACAAGCTTTTGAGGCATTGAAGTTGGTTATGACTCAAACACCCGTTCTAGCGATGCCAAACTTTTCTCAACCCTTTGTAATTGAAGTTGATGCTTCGGGATTTGGTGTTGGTGTAGTTTTAATGCAAAATGGTAAACCTATTTCCTATTTCAGTCGAATGCTTTCTTCCAGAGTGAGACAATGTTCGGTATATGAACGAGAGCTAATGGCTATTGTGTTGGCTGTCAAGAGATGGAATCACTACTTGCTAGGCCATCATTTCATCATTAAAACTGACCAAAAAGCTCTTAAATTTTTGCTAGGAAAGAGAGTTATGGATGAGAATCAGCAGAAATGGGTTTCCAAGCTCATGGGTTATAAGTTTGAGATCAAGTACAAACGGAGTGTTGAGTGGCTGATGCTTTGTCAAGACACGGGGAATCTACAGAGTTATACGGGTTTTCAATTTGGCAATATAAAGACAAGGAGAATGGGACCAGGAAGTACAATGAGACACCAAAATGGCTTCTACTTTGCAAAAGTCAATTTGAGGACAAGCAGATGACAACTACAACTACAACTTGAAAAATGGATGTCTACTATTCAAAAGACGCTTGGTTTTGCCAAAAGGATCATATCGAATACCTGGGCTATTGAAAGAGTTTCATTCTTCTCCTATAGGAGGCCATTCGGGGTATCTTCACACATATAAAAGGCTGTCCGAGAATATCTACTGGAAGGTATGAAGAGGGATGTGCAAGACTTTCTTGCTAGGTGTGAAATTTGTCAAAAGGACAAGTCTCAAACTTTGAGTCCTGCGGGGTTACTCCAACCTTTGCTTATACCTCATCATGTGTGGGAGGATGTAAGTATGGACTTCATTACTGGACTTCCTAAATCCCATAGGTTTGATACTATTTTGGTTGTGGTAAATCGTCTTACTAAGTATGCACATTTTATTCCACTTTCACACCCTTTTAATGCGAAAGATGTGGCAGTTGTTTTCATTACGGAAGTGGTTAAATTGCATGAATTTCCTAAGTCTATCGTGTCTGATCGTGACCGTGTGTACATAAGCCAATTTTGGAAGGAACTATTCAAACTAGCAGGCACTACCTAAAGGTCTAGCTGTTCCTATCATCCAGAAACCAATGGGCAAACAGAAGTGGTGAATAGGAGTTTGGAGACATATCTCTGTTGTATGGCAGGAGAAAATCTAAGGAATGGTCCCATTGGTTATATTGGGCCGAGTATTGCTTTAATACATCCTTTAACAGATCTGCAGGTATGACACCCTTAAAAGCATTATACGGAAGGGATCCATCATCAATTTTTCACATGGATGACACTACTTCAGCAGTGCAAGAAGTAAATGAGCAAGTGCGCACTAGAAATTTGATCTTAACCGAACTCAAAGAACATTTGTTACAAGAACAACAAAGAATAAAGAATCAAGCTGATCGACATCGTAGAGAACTGACTTTTGAGATTACATCGTAGAGAATGGACTTTTGAGATTTGCTGAAATGGTATATCTCAAACTTCAGCCCTACAAACTACGTTCTTTGGCTAAGAAGACCAATGAAAAACTCAGTCCCCGCTTTTATGGTCCTTTCAAGATTTTGGAAAAGATAGGTCCTGTAGCTTATTGGTTGGAGTTACCAGTTGGAGCACGCATTCATTCAGTGTTTCATGTTTCACAGTTGAGAAAATGCTTGCTTCCAACTACTCTTGCTCAAAACCTACCTCCATTTCTTACCCAAGAATTGGAGGTTCAAGTTGAGCCTGAGGCAGTGAGGCAGATCAGGAATCTAATCAATGGTAAATTGGAAGTGCTAATCAAGTGGAAGACTCTACCAGAATTTGAGAATACTTGGGAGGAATATGCAGTCATCTATCAACAATTTCCGGACTTTCACTTTGAGGACAAGGTGACTCTTATAGGGAAGGGTAATGATGAGCCTCAAGTTATAAAAACTTATTCCATGAGGCCAAAATAAAAAATCAAGAAACTAACTTATTCCATGAGGCCAAAATAAAAAATCAAGAAACTTAGTAACTGTCATGAGACAGTCATGTATTGGGTGGTTTTATCTGTAGAAATAGGGACAGGGCAGTTAGGAAAGGGTATTCAGAAAATAAAGAAAAAGGGAATCCTAGGAGAGTTTCTAGCCTCTCGAATGTCTAGAAAGGTTGTGATCTTTATGATTATATAGCTAAAGTTCATTATTGTCTTGGGATGTGATTTATTATGTTAGTAGTGTACTCATGATTGTTTTGTTTTCAGACTTCTTGTTGTAATATCACTGTATCTAGTGTGAAACAGCAGTATTTGCTCCTTTATTTACTATTTCAGCAGTAAAGTCTATCATATAATCACAAAATTATTTCAAGGTTCCAGAAGCAAATACATCTGCAGCAAGCTGTGAGGAACTGGCATGTACGCTTCACCATGAGGGGGAGTGTTAGTAATATTTTGTAATTAATGAGTAAATATTTGTGAGCAACTGGCATGTACGCTTT
>JAJOOO010001008.1:0-32334 GCA_029582685.1 Solanum piurae
TTCAAAGTTAAATTAGATTGTATTAATTCGATATTTTAAACAAAAAATTTAAATATGCAAAATCTATACAAAAAGTACTATAAATTGTAATTTTTTGCATATCAATATGATGAAAAAACACATTGTAAAATATTAGTTAAAATTCTTATAGTTTGACTCTAAAAAGGAAATCATAACAATTAAAAGTGCATAGAGAGTAATAAATAGGTAATTAAATTTCAAAAAATTTAAAATAAAAGGTTGAAAAAAAGAATTAGATAGACAACATATATTGAAAATTGAAAACATATAAATAATAAATGGGCCCAAATGAGGTCTAACTTTTCGGCTAATAAAGTAGTAGGTAATTAATGGTGTTAAATTGTCCAATAATTTAAATTTTAAAGGTACAACCATAAAAGAAGAATGTACAACACTATCTAAGCACATATCATCCAACACTTGTCATGTGCTAAGTAGTAGATTATTGCCACTTATATATAAGTAGTAGATACAAAATCCTAGTTTAACTTTAGTATCCCTAGAAAAACCTTAATATACAAATTATTTTTCTACCCAATCTGAAAGCCTTTCAAAGAAAACAGTAAGCATGTTAAAGCCCCTAAAAGTAAACTCATTTTGACAGCTCTATACATTACAAAATTCTAGTTACCTCTATTATCACTTGAAAAATCCTAATATACAAATCATTCTCCTACTCTACTCTACCTCTTCTTTCTTTTTTTTTCTTTGTTTACTTCTTTTTTTCTTCCTATTTTTAGTGCACAAATCTTATATCTATAAGAAATTCAAGCACAAACTTGAGCTATTTAAATCTCTCCTATTGTTGATAAAATTATTTAAAGACATGTCCAACCTTTTTTGCTAATCTATCTTAAAATACAATAACATGTATTTTAAAAGTTCACCTCCCCACTATATATGCCAAACTTTCGACAAATTTTGTATCTTCAAACACGGATTTTGCACGTTAATTTATAGTATCTACACATACAAAAATTTCTAAACTTAAGTCGTAAATTAAATGGAAATCTCAAAATCGACTATATATGCACTTTTACCCAATTTGAAGGTCTTTCAAAGAAAACATCAAGCATGTTAAAGCCCAGTAAAGTATTGTATCGAATTGGTCCAACCCATTTTGACAACTCTATGTAATACAAAATTCTAATTAACTCTAGTATCCCTGGAAAACCCCTAATAGACAAATCATTCTCCTACCAAATTTTAAGGCCTTTCAAAGAAAATGATAAGTCTGTTAAAGCCCATAAAAATATCGTATCGTATCGGTCCAAACCATTTTGACGGAGGTATTTATTACAAAATCCTAGTTATCTTTATTATCACTTGAAAATCCTAATATACAAATTTTAAAATTTTGAGATATTTTTAAATATGTCAATCTTTCGACAATTTTTTTTATCATCAGAAGCAAATTTTTGCACATCAACTATTGACTAAATTTACAAAAATAATTAAACTTAAGTCGTAACTTAAATTGGGATCCCAAAATCAACTATATATGCACCTTCACATATTCTGAAGGCATTTCAAAGAAAATGTCCAGCCCCTTACAGCCCATGACAATATCGTATTGAATTGGTCTAATCCATTTTAACACATCTATGTAATATAAAATTCTAATGGACTCTACCTGAAAACCCCTATATACAAATCATCCCCCTATCCTACTCCACCCTATCTTCCTTTTTATTGTTTTCTTTGTTTACTCTTCTTTTTTCTTCCTATTTTTAGTGCACAAATCTTAGATCTACAAGCAATTCCAAGCACAAACGTGAGCTATTTAAATCTCCCCTATGCTTGATAAAATTATTGAGAGACATGTTCAATCCTTGTTTGTTAATCAATCTTTAAAAACAAAAACATGTATTTTGAAAGTTTGTCTCCCCACTAAATATGCCAAACTTTCGATAAATTTTGCATCTTTAGACACAGATTTTGCACGTCAATTTATAATGTCTACACTTACATAAATTTCTAAACTTAAGTCATAACTTAAATGAAAATTTCAAAATCGACTGTATGTGCACTTTTACCCAATTTGATCGCCTTTTAAAGAAAATGTCAAGCTTGTTAAAGCCCATGAAAGTATCGTATCGAATCGGTCCAACCCATTTTGACAACTCTATTGTAATACAAAATCCTAATTTAACTCTAGTATTCCTAGAAAAACCTTAATATAAAAATCATTCCCCGACCCAATCTGTAGGTCTTTCAAAGAAAATGGTAAGCTTGTTAAAGTCCATAAAAATATCGTATCGAATCAATCCAACTCATTTTGACAGCTCTATATATTACAAAATTCTAGTTACCTTTACTATCACTTGAATAACCTTAATATACAAATCATTCCTCTACCCTACCCCTTCTCTTTTTCTCTTTTGTTTACTTTTTTCTTTCTTTCTCTTTTTAGTTCACAAATCTTAAGTCTACAAGAAATTCAAAATTTGAAGGTCTTTCAAAGAAAATGTCAAGATTGTTAAAGCCCACGAAAGTATCGTATCGAATCGGTCCAACCCATTTTGACAACTCTATATAATGCAAAATCCTAGTTAACTTTAGTATATCTAGAAAAATTCTAATATACAAATCATTTCCCTACCCAATTTGAAGGCCTTTCAAAAAAAATGATAAGCTTGTTAAAGCCCATAAAAGTATCTTATCAAATCGTTATATATTACAAAATCCTAGTTACCGCTATTATTACTTGACAAATCCCAATATACAAATCATTCTCTTACTCCACCCACCCTTTTCTCTCTCTCTTTTTCTCTCTTTGTTTATTTTTTTTTCTTCCTATTTTTAGTGCACAAATCTTAGATCTACAAGAAATCCAAGCACAAACTTGAGCTATTTTATTCTCTCATATGGTTGATCAAATTATTGAAAGACATGCTCAACCCATTTTTGCTAATCCATCTTTAAATATGCCAAACTTTCGATAAATTTTGTATCTTCAAACACGAATTTTGCACGTAAATTTATAGTATCTACACTTACAAAAAAAAATTAAACTTAAGTCGCAATTTAAATGAAAATTCCAAAAGTGACTATATGTGCACATTTATCCAATTTGAAGACTTTTCAAAGAAAATGTCAAGCCTGTTAAAGCTCATGAAAGTATGTATCGAATCTTTTGACAACTCTATATAATACAAAATCCTAGTTAACTTTAGTATCCCTAGAAAAATCCTAATATACAAATCATTTCCCTACCTAATTTGAAGGCCTTTCAAAGAAAATGATAAGCATGTTAAAGCCCATAAAAGTATCGTATCGAATCGGTCCAACTCATTTTGACGGCTCTATATATTACAAATTCTAGTTACCACTATTATCACTTGACAAATCGTAATATACAAATCATTCCCCTTCTCCACCCACCCCTTTTCTCTCTCTTTATTTACTTCTTTTTTTCTTCCTATTTTCAGTGCACAAATCTTAGATCTACGAGCAATCACAAGCACAAATGAGCTATTTAAATCTTCCATGCACTTGATAACAATTATCACAAGCACAAATGAGCTATTTAAATCTTCCCTATGCTTGATAAAAATTATTGAGAGACATGTTCAACCTACCTTTTTTTGTTAATCCATCTTTAAAAACAACACGTATTTTGAAAGTTTGCCTCCCCACTAAATATGCCATACTTTCGAAAAATTTTGTATCTTCAAACACGAATTTGCACATCAATTTATAGTATCTACACTTGCAAAAATTTCTATACTTAAATCGTAACTTAAATGGAAATTCCAAAGAAAATTCCAAAATCGACTATATGTGCACTTTTACCCAAGCCAAACTTTCGACAAATTTTGTATCTTCAAACACGAATTTTGCACGTCAATTTATAGTATCTACACTTACAAAAATTTCTAAACTTAAGTAGTAACTTTAATGGAAATTCCAAAATCAACTATATGTGCACTTTTACCCAATTTGAAGGCATTTCAAAGAAAACGTCAAGCCTGTTAAAACCCATGAAAGGTTCATATCGAATCGGTCCAACCCATTTGATAACTCTATGTAATACAAAATCCTAGTTAATTCTATTATCCCTAGAAAAATCTTAATATACAAATCATTCTCCTACCCAATTTGAAGGACTTTTAAAGAAAATGGTAAGTCTGTTAAAGCCCATAAAAGTATCATATCGACTCGGTAGTATGAAGCCCATAAAAGTATCATATCGACTCGGTCCAATCCAGTTAGCTCTATTATCCATTAAAAAACCCTAATATACAAATCATTCGCCTTAGCCTACTCCGCCCCCACCCCCTTCTCTCTTTGTTTACTCTTCTTTTTTTCTTCCTTTTTAGTGCATAAATTTTAGATCTACATATTACAAAATTCTAGTTACCACTATTATCACTTGACAAACCGTAATATAAAATCATTCCCCTTCTCCACCCACCCTTTTCTCTACCAGCAATCACAAACACTAATGAGGTTTTAAAATCTTCCTTTTTTTATCGAGAGACAAGTTCAATCCTTTTTTGCTAATCCATCTTTAAAAACAACATGTATTTTAAAAGTTTGTCTCCCCACTAAATATGCCAAACTTTTGACAAATCTTGTAACTTCAAACACGAATTTTGCACGTCAATTTATAGTAACTATACTTACAAAATTTTCTAAACTTAAGTCGGAACTTAAATGGAAAATCCAAAATCGACTATATGTGCACTTTTACCCAATTTGAAGGCATTTTAAAGAAAATGTCTTGTTTAAGCCCATGAAAGTATCATATCGAATCGGTCCAACCCAGTTGATAACTTTATATTATACAAAATCCTTGTTAATTCTAGTATCCCTAGAAAAATCTTAATATACAAATCATTCTTCTACTCAATCTGAAGGCCTTTTAAAGAAAACGGTAAGCATGTTAAAGCCCATAAAAGTATCATATTGATTTGATAGTATTGTATCGACTCGGTTCAATCTAGTTAGCTCTATTATCAATTGAAAAATCCTAATATACAAATCATTCGCCTACCCTACCCCGCCCCCACCCTATACTAAATTAACTCTAGTATCCTTAGAAATACCTTAATATACAAATTATTCCCCTACCCAATCAGAAGGTCTTTCAAAAATTATTCCCCTACCCAATCGGAAGGTCTTTCAAAGAAAACGATAAGGTTGTTAAAGTCCATAAAAGTATCGTATCAAATCGATCCAACCTATTTCGACAGCTCTATATATTACAATATCCTAGTTATCGCTATTATCACTTGAATAACCTTAATATACAAATCATTCATTTACCCTACTCTACCCTACCCTTTTTTTTCTTTGTTTACTTCTTTTTTTCTTCCTATTTTAGTGCACAAATATTGATCTACAAGAAATTCAAGCACAAACTTGAGCTATTTAAGTCTCGATCCTATGGTTCATAAAATTATTGAAAGATATGTTCAACCTTTTTTTTTGTTAATCCATCTTAAAAAACAACACGTATTTTGAAAGTTTGCCGCCCCATTAAATATGCCAAACTTTTGATAAATTTTGTATCTTCAAACACATATTTTGCACGTCAATTTCTAGTGTCTACACTTACAAAGTTCCTAGACTTAACTCGTAACTTAAATGGAAACCTCAAAATCGACTATATGTGCACATTTATCCAATTTGAAGGCATTTCAAAGAAAATGTCAAGCCTGTTAAAGCCCATGAAAGTATCGCATCGAATCGGTCCAACCCATTTTGACAACTCTATATAATACAAAATCCTAGTTAACTTTAGTATTCCTAAAAAATATCATAATATATATACAAATCATTTCCCTACCCAATTTGAAGGTCTTTCAAAGAAAATGATAAGTCTTTTAAAGCCCATATATGTATTGTATCAAATTGGTCCAACTCATTTTGATGACTCTATATACTACAAAATCCTAGTTACCGCTATTATCACTTGACAAACCGTAATATAAAATCATTCCCCTCTTCCACCCACCATTTACTCTCTCTCTTTTCTCTCTTTGTTTACTCTCTTTTTTTTATTCCTATTTTTAGTGCACAAATCTTAGATCTACAAGCAATCACAAGCACTAATGAGGTATTTAAATCTTTCCTATGTTTGATAAAAATTATTGAGAGAAGTTCAACCCTTTTTTGCTAATCCGTCTTTAAAAACAACAGGTATTTTGAAAGTTTGTATCCCCACTAAATATGCCAAACTTTCGACAACTTTTGTATCTTCAAACACGAATTTTGCACGCCAATTTATAGTATCTACACTTACAAAAAATTCTAAACTTAAGTCGTAACTTAAATGGAAATTTCAAAATCGACTATATGTGCAATTTTACCCAAGCCAAACTTTTGACAAATTTTATATCTTCAAACACAAATTTTGCACGTCAATTTATGGTATCTACCCTTACAAAAATTTCTAAACTTAAGTTGTAACGTACATGAAAATTTAAAAAGAAAATTCCAAAATCGACTATATGTACACTTTTACCCAATTTGAAGGTCTTTTAAGAAAACGTCAAGTCTGTTAAAGCCCATGAAAGTGTCTTATTGAATCGGTCCAACCCATTTGACAACTCTATATAATACTAAATTCAAGTTAATTCTAGTATCTCTAGAGAAATCTTAATATATAAATCGTTCTCCTACCCAATCTGAAGGCCTTTTAAAGAAAACGGTAAATTTGTTAAAGCCCATAAAAGTTTCATAAAGTCCATAAAAGTATCATATCGACTCGATAGTATAAGCCCATAAAAATATCATATCGACTCGGTCCAATCCAGTTAATTCTATTATTAATTGAAAAACCCTAATATATAAATCATTCGCCTACCCTACTCTGCCCCACCCCCTTCTCTCTCTGTTTACTCTTATTTTTTTTCTTCCTTCTTAGTGCATAAATGTTAGATCTACAAGCAAACCCCCAATCTTTTATCTTAAGGGTTACAACAAAATTTTGGGAAGGAAAAAAAAAAGGCTTAGAGAAACCAAAGGACCAAGAAAAAAGAAGAGAAGAAAAAAGAAACAAAAGGTCATCCTCAGCCCCTCAACTTCTTCCAATTACTGGTATTTCTCTCTGTATTTTAAAGATTTTTGTACAGAATATTTTTCCTATTCAAGAATTCGAAAATCAACCCACCCTACCCCTACCCCACCCCCAACTCCGTTTTCCCTCTTGAAGTAGCAAAATTTGGATACCTTTTAGGGTCAAAAACTTTTCGCGCCTAAAAATGGCGAAAATTAATTGATGCTCATGAACAATTACTTGCTTTCATTTTGTTCAAAAAATGGTAACACTTGTTTAAAGCTTGTTTACTTTTATGGGTTTTCGTTTTCTTGTTCTTTTTACATGTTGGTGTGAAAAAAAAGACATTTTTATAGGTTTTGGATTTGCAAAATGGCAGGTTGGTCGAAGAGAGTTGATGGGTTGGGTTTAGAAAGTTTCAGGTCAGTGGAAAATGTTTTGAAGCTTGATAGTGTTCTTGTTAATCGTTTATTAAAAGAGGTTAATGGGTGTTCGTGTTTTAGGCCATTTCCTCCAATGCTCGGTGATGGGAAGGCGGTGGATTTGTGCAAGCTGAACTTGGTTGTGAGGGAGAAAGGTGGGTACGAAAGGGTTTGTGCAAGTCGGTCTTGGGGTGTTGTTGCTGTTGAGTGTGGGTTTGATTTAACATCTGGTTTGGCTTTGAAGTTGGTGTATGCTAAGTACTTGGATGCTTTGAACAGAGCAATGGTGAAACTTGAGCAACCTAATAATGAAAAGAGTGAGGTTAAGAAGAGTGCTTTGGGTTTTAGTGCTGTTAGGATGGACCTTGAGCTGGATTTGAAGGGGGTTTTGATGAATGAAAAGAAGAAAGACGAGGAACATGGGAAGATGGAGTTTGATCCTGCAGCTGATGGAAAGTTGGGCGATGGTATTGAGGTTCAGGATTTTGTTGAAAAGCGAAGTTTGGACGATAGTGTTTGTGATGTAAAGGGGATTGATGAAAAATTTAGTGTTGTTAATGCTGAAGAAGATTCGAAGTTTGTGAATCAAAACGAAGATGATCAGCTTGATACAAATGACAATAGGCTAATGAAGTTAAGTGGGGATGAGGACGACTGCGATAATAGGAAGAGGAAGTATAGTGATGGAAAGATGAGCGTTGGTCATGATGAAGAACATCTGAAGATTGATGATGGAAATGGAGATGTTCAGGGTGGCAAAGATGACATTGGCCTAACAAAGTTTAGCGGGGATAAGGAAGATAGCATTACTAGGAAGAGTAAGCGAGAGTCTAACTTGGACATGCTTAAGTGGGTTACTGAACTTGCAAAGGATCCATGTGATCCTGCCATTGGGCATCTCCCTGAAAAGTCTAAGTGGAAGTCTTATGGGAATGAGGTTGTTTGGAAGAAGGTTCTTTTGTTACGAGATGATATGCTTTTGGAAGGGAATGTGGATACAAGTACTCAAAACTCCATATGGCAGGTACTTCACTCTCCTATATATTGAAACTCCAAAGTGTTTATTAAGTAATTTTTTTCTCAACATCTCTTATTGTGATTTACCAGATAAAGTATTTCATGTTTGTAGCTCCTGTGGAATGTCAACTGCATTTTAATAAGTTGATGACATAATGTTGTAGTTGAGAGGGGGCATGTCCGGTTGACCTTCATGCATCATATAACTTATCTTTATCCGTATCTGTCACATTTTGCTCAATATTTCTTCTTGATTATTAGAAAATGTTTTCAAATGATTCCATTAGGGGGTATGCAACAGTTCAAGAGCAAGGTTCTGACTAAGGATTTCTAGATTTTTGGGGAAGTTGAAATATAGAAGGGGCGAGAGGGCAGAGAAAAATCCATGAATTTTAGAATCATCTTTATCTGGCGGTGCAAGGACTACTTTTGCTTGTTTAAAACAAATCTAAGTTTACATGTGCCATGCATGATTTTATCAGTTATAATTTTAAAAGTTCAATAATGCCTTGGAGACAGAAGGTTCTATTACACAAAGTAAGGTTCATATGAATTCCTTTTCCTTGACTTTCAGGGTCAAATTGGCCTTTCAACAATGCATCTCTAATTTTCTATTTTACATGATTAAGTGACAAAAATAGCTGTTATTCAGTCTGTTCCGATTCATTACATGTTTGATAAGAAGAGTTGAAAATGTGAGCTGTTTAATATTTATCGAGAAACAGGTGTAATATTTTCAAATTTGTGTCGTAGAATAGTAGATAAATTTTTATTAAGAAGAGAATATTAGGCTTGTAAACTTTGTGTTTTTTAAATTGTACCAATACTTCTCATTCAAAATGGACAACATTCTGGTACAACTCAAAGGAAAGTATGGCAAATATTTTAGTACAGGACTGCAATAAAGAAGTATACATGAGTTATCATTTCCAAATGACATGTATTTTTCAAAGTCTGTTCAACTATTAAAAGGGCATTAGTATAGTTTTTAGGAGTAGGAAGTATATATTTTCAAACTCAATTTTGAAAAGCTTAAGTTAGTATGTATTCAATTTGTCATGTTTAGATTGTGAGGAATTTAGAAAGAATTGGAAATTGCTTGTATGTGATTATATCAGAGTTTATTTGTTCAACCGCTCCATTCAGTTTTCCTTTTTCCGGGGGTATTGGGAAGAGGGAGAGAGGAACTTTTGATGAGAAAGCTCAAGAAAGTGGATGTATGGTGTGAACAGGGCCGTCTTAACCCCTAGGCAACTAAAGCCATCGCTTGGGGGCCCATATTTTTTGGGGCCCCCATTTTAAAAAAAGAATTACTTATGTATGTTATTTTTTTAAAAAAAAATATATGTACTATGAGTGCTATGATTTCTACTAAGGAAATTGCATATGAGATGAATATAAACCTGAATTTCGTAAAAAAATAATTTGATAAAAATATGGATAACGAAATCACAAAGTCCCTTGAAGAATCTTTTAGAGTTGATTACTTTATATATGTAGAGAAGATCAAACTATTTTTTCATTTCAAAATAGATTTGAACCAATTGAAGCATATGAAAATGTTTTTGATTTCTTATTTAGTGGTAAAATATTGAGATTTCTAGATGATGAGAAATTCAAAAAATATTGTGTTAACTTTAAACTTTCTTTAACGTAATAGTTATTCTGATATTGATGGTTTAGATTTATTTTTTGAATTAAAAGTGTTAAGAGAAATAATACAAGTAGAAGATAATGATCTAATGAAAATACTCAATCAAATAAAAAGACTTGATTCTTTTTTAAAGACACATCTCCTGTAACCGTTGCCTCACCTGAAAGAAGTTTTTTCAAAATTAAAATTGATTGAATCTTCTTTAAGATCAACAATGTCTCAACTCTCAAGAGAGATTGAATGAATTAGCTATATTATCATTTGAAAAAGAATTATTAAAACAAACTGATTATAAAACAATACTTAATAACTTCACATCTAAAATAACTAGAAAAGTACAGTTAAATAAAAGTATATATGATAAAAAAATAAATATATTAAGGCCCATCTCTTAAGTTTTGTTTTAGGCCCCCAATATTGTTGAGTCGGCCCTGGGTGTGATACATGATAATTTGTTTTCTTCTCTACTGACATTGACTCAGTTAGAATGATAAATGCTAGAATAGTATCCATTTTCAATAGGAGTTAACATGTCATTACTCATTAGTGTGTTTAGGAACTTGTCAATATGCTCAATATTCTAATATGAGCCCTTGCTACTAAATATATGGATGGTAGATCATTTTTCTTCTAAACTGAGAACCAATGAAATGCCTACTCTAAAATCTACACTTTTGGTCCCCATTAATATGGTTTCGCTACTGTTGGTTTCTCCAACTTGGAAGATTCTACAACTTGAACAGATTCGAGAGGTTCTAATAGGATGCTGAGTTGAAAAGTTTTCGTAATTGTGATGCTGCAAAGCAGCACTTACTAGTGAGGGAGTAGCTGTTACATAAGTTTTCGTAATTGTGATGCTGCAAAGTGGCTTCTTTAAGTGTATGATTTGTCATATTTTAGCGTATTGCTTAAAAAATGTCAGCAAATTTGGATGGCTGAAGTTTGCTCTCCAGAATGATTAGTGTCATATTCCGGAATTACCATGCCATATTTGATGTTTTGAAGATCGCATTCTTAGTAAAAGTAAGGCATGTTGGATCCTTGTAGGCCTTCTGTCTACCAATTCAATTATCTGTCTTGACTAGATGGTATCATGATTATTCTCCTTAAATGGCTGAGCCTTTTTTTTTTCCCTGATCTAAAATACTTCATTCAAATTTCTGTCCGGAAATGCTAATTATCTGCTTCCATTTTTGTGTAGCATGTTTTATATTCATAATTAATGGACTTCCACAGTATCCAATGTGTTACAGCATATACATCTGGAGAGAGTTCTGTGCTTCCAATTGTGAACCCTTTTTATGCAGTGTGTCTCTTATGCTAGATAAGCTGCTAATTCAGTAACCAAGTAGCATTCCTCGGTTTATTCAGCATTTTTATCAATCTTAAAATGTGATGGTTCACAGTATGAAGAACTCAAAGCTCTAGTGTGATCTCTTTTGAACCTTTTGACCATTTCTATCTTACTCCAGCTTTCAAACTCATCTAGTCAATCATGATGATACAAACATTTAGGCTCTGTTGAATTGTTAATTTACTCATGTTCTGGCTTGGTTTAATTCAAGTTTTCTTTTTCATTGTAGCAAAAACAGAAAATGCATCCAACTATGTATGATGATAATAGTGGGTCTGAGCAGCTAAGGTGCAGCCAAAGGGTCCAATCTGCAAAAGATTCTTCGAAAAAATCAGGTTCTCATATTGATGCAACTCTGATAGACAGACCTACTGACTCTTCTGCAGAGTCGGGAGTTTGGTGGAACCGTCGGCGTAAGAAAATAGCATCAATTGGGTCAGAGTTTCAAGCAGATATTCCAGAGTGGAATAAGGACATCTATGAATCTGACTCTAAATGGTTGGGCACCCGAATCTGGCCACTGGATAAAAATGAACAGAGCAGAATATTAATTGAAAGAGATCCTGCTGGGAAAGGAAGGGATGATACATGTGGTTGTGAATATGCAGGTTCTTATGACTGCATTAGGTTTCACCTTTCTCAGAAGAGAAAGAAGCTTAAAGTTGAGCTAGGATCCGCCTTTTATCACTGGAAATTTGACTGCATGGGTGAAAAGGTTGCACTCTCTTGGACATCAAAAGACAAACAGAAATTCCATGATATAGCAAAATCAATCCCTTTGTCTGAGGATGAGAGTTTCAGTTACTGGCCTGACCTTTTTAAGTTCTTCCCTCACAAAAGCAGAGAATCTTTGGTAAGCTACTATTTCAATGTCTTCAATCTACACCGCATAGGTCAGCAGAATAGGATGAATTCAAGTTACGTTGACAGTGATGATGATGAATCAGGGTGTGGACCTAGGTCTAATTGTTTTGGGCGGGATCCTAAGTCCTCCATCTCTTGTTCCCCGAAGAAAGCACGTCTAGATCCCATATAGTAACAACAGGTGGATGGATGGATTAACATCAATGGCTTTTGTTCAGAAATGTAAATTCGCGGAGTCTCTTGTTCTCTTTTACATCAGCAATATTTTTGGGTCAGTGGATATTGGGGTTTAAGGGGGGTTTTACCGATATCATTTTTTGTTCTGCATTTCTCAATGTATACAGTTTATACTCCCTTTAGAATTAGCAGTGCTTGAATCAAAGAAACAAGACTTCTAAGAACACAAATTTTCATCTAGCAGCAAAGTCTCTGAGATTATATATAATATATACATGCTGCTCTTTACTAAAGTTACCATTGTTCTTTGTTTGATGAGTTTCTTTTCTACTAGTTTTATCTTTTTTTTGCTTCTTTTTGAACCTCTGAAATTGCTGAGCTTTTGAATTGTCCTTATTGTGTATTTCAGACCAATTGTTGTATACTCTTCAGGTTCATTTGGTACGTGAGATGTGATAGACAAAGATATCCAATGGGATTAGCATAGCTAATTGGATCATTTTAGTACGTTCCATGGGATTGTTATCTCTTATCCTACCAACCAAACGTAGGATAAAATCCATGGGATTGCTATCTCATCCCGCATGCCAAATGAGCCCTTCCTATTTCAAAGTTGTCCTGGGAGAATAATTCACTTTTGAAAAATAAATATAGGTCCACACAAAAATAATTCACTTTTGAAAAAAAAAGGTTAATAATGCAGTATACAAAGAATCTAAAGGACGGTGTTATTTTATTCTTCTGTTAGCTAATTTGACAGTTTATGGTAGTAGTTGGAATCCTCTTTGGATTGACACTTGAAGCTAGAGTTTTAGTTACGAATTCAATAGGTCAAAACAAAAAAAAAAAAATTCTTCAAAAATGTGATATTATAAAATCATCCCCAAATTTTATTTTTCTTTTGATCTCAATCAGTTGAAGTGACCTTTGTATTGATAGGAACTGAGAAAAGGAAACTTTGGTTCAATTTAAATAGGTGACAAATGAAAGTTCTCCTACTCAATTAAACAAAATAGAAACTATAGGTTATATAATAATGCTTAAAAATTGTCCACTCAACGTAATGGCAGCCATATACATTTTCCTAATTTAATTAAAGGAATCCCTACGTGTCGACATTCCACAAAATAAAAATAATAAAATTGTGCGGCTTTACACACTTCCATAATGTGATTCATTGAACAAAAACATATTTATTTGATTAAAGATCATGGATTCTTTCTAAATGTTACTCTTATGATATATTCAAACTCACAAATTTTAAAGGTTTTATAATTATTTAAATATTATAATATTTTTAAGATCGTAATTTTTATAGTTATTTTTAAAAAAATTCTATCAAGTTACGTTATATAAATTGAAATGAGCGGACTAGTACATTTTTGTTTTTTTTGCTAGGCCATTTTCAATTATTTTTCTTACCTCTCAATTAGGAGAAGAGTTAGCATTTGAGTCACTTATTTTTGATTAGTTCCTTTCATTTCAAAGATATCAATTATGTATTTATTGACTTATTCCATAAAACTATTAACCTTGTTTACTCAACTTTTTATTTAATAGTGTTTATAATAATTTGGTTGTGAATGTTTTCAATCTAAATATTATGACTTAGGATTTAAAAAAAAAACTAAATTTATTTACTTTCAAATCATTAATATTACTTTTTTTTATCTCTCGTAAATTGTAATGGCTTAAAACTTAAAAGCAAATTGTTATAAATAAAATCAAGTCTTTTTTTTAAACTCTCATATTTTAACGATGTCAACAATAGAAATATTATCACTCGCCACACTAATGCACCCATTTAGAACTTCTACTAAAAATAAAATTATTTTTTCCAAAAATAAGCCAGTTCCACACACATCCAGGGGAGTATCTAGAGTGGGTGCCATGGGTTCACGTGAAGCCATGTTCCCCTCTTTAGATCATATATAGTAGTGTTATATTTTTTATAAAATATTTAAATATAGATGTGTGAACTCACATTCAAAGTATCATATAATAATACGATGATGATTGGGTGCACCCCTCTAAGTGAGAATATAAATTTAAATCTTATATCTATCTTGTCTTTTACTAACACCTCTCTAAGTGGTTATTGGTTACACTTTTAGTGTTTCAACTAATTATTCTTTTTTTTTCCTTTAATCTTTCAAAACTTTCAAGTGTTACATTGAAAAATCCTAAAATAATTAGCACTGTAAAAAATTTATATAATTAAATCAAATGTGTATATTAAAATTTAAAACTAGTAGCATTATATGTTTTGGACCTATAATTTTTAAAATTTAATGGTTCATATTAAAAATCTTAAAGTCAAACCGATCAAATTTATATTTAAGATACATTTTTTTGTAATTGTGCACCCATCTTGCAAAAATCCTGGATACGCGCACACATCTCCTCAAATTTTCTAAATTACCTCAATAATGGATTAAAGTTGACAAGAAAAAATTAATGGGGAAATCTAGTTATCAAATTTTGCAAGATAAAGATTATGAAAGTTGAATAATATGAGGGGTAATGTGGATAGGATTAGAGATGGTAGGTGACAAAAAGCAGATATATGAAGAATCTTGAAAGATGCAGAAATCTTAATTATGATAAATTATAAATATAGTACCTCCACATCTTAAAATAAGTACTTATTATTTTAATAAAATAATATTTGACTAAAATAACTATTATTTCAAAATTTTAAAATAAAAATTAATATGTTTTTTCAAGCTTTTATATTGAAGAATTATTTCTTTTTAACAATGACCATTTTTTTAAGAAATATTTATTAATAAAGGCAACTTAGTAATTTCTTTAATGATCATAACATGAATTAAAATTATGATCAGTCATCTCGTAAACAAAAGTCTTGAATTTAAGTCTAAATATAAAGAAAAAAATTAGTAGAAAATATTTTTCTTTTAATAAAGCTTTATATAATATAAATTTAAATTAATTAAATTTTACACTTATTTTGAGACGGAAGATAACAAATTACTCTAATATTTTATGGGACAAATGACTTTATCATTATTATCTCTACTTCCTTCTTCCCCCCTCTCTCTTGTCTGAACCTTTTTAGTACTACAAAGAACTCTCTTTTTTCTTTCTCTCTCTCTCTAGAATCATCAAAGAAGAAAGCAACCATGTCTTCTCCAAGCAAACGCCGTGAAATGGACCTCATGAAACTGTGAATCTTTTATCATTTTTTGTTAAAAATTTAATCTTTTTTTGTTCTTGATAAGTTTGAGTTTCTATTTTGTTTGATTTTTTTCTTTCTTTTGATTCTATATTTATTTTGTTTGTTTGAATTAGAATGATGAGCGATTACAAGGTTGAGATGATAAATGATGGCATGCAAGAGTTTTATGTGCATTTCCATGGACCAACTGAAAGTAATCTTCTTTACCTTTTTTCTCAATCTTGTTTTTTTTTGCCTTTTTATTAAAGCTTTTAGCTTTTTGAGCTTTTTCTTTAAGAGGGTCTTTGTTGTTTTTGATTATTGATTGAGTTTATTTGAGTTATCCTCTGATGGTGATATGGTTCTTGATCAAGATTCTTTAAGGGGTATGAAGAAAAGAGTGGATATTAACTTGGGTGGTTAATGTATACCCCAGAATCAAGATTTTTTTTAATCTTTTACTTCTATTTGCCCTCTATTTGTGAAATTGAATTAGGAAATTGCCATTAAAATTCATTTAGGCCTCTTGTTGTATGTCTGGAATTCCTTTGGGTCTTAAAGTAGAATAGATAAAGGAGTCATCTTTTGGTTCTCTAGTTATTGTTTTTGCTTATATCTGCTTATTGTCTCTTCACCAATGGATCTTCAAGTTACATCTTACTTTAAGTGGAATTCAATTTGAAAGACTTTTTTGGGGGTGGGGGTGGGGGTGGGGGTGTTTTGCTCAACTTGTTTGGGACTGAAGCGTAGTAGCAGTGGTTGTTGTTGAGGTGGGTCGTTTTCTTAGGCTTCTGCTCATACTTATGGTGGTTTTCGTAGGTCCGTATCATGGTGGTGTGTGGAAAATAAGGGTGGAACTTCCTGATGCTTACCCATATAAATCTCCATCCATTGGTTTTATTAATAAAATCTACCACCCAAATGTTGATGAGATGTAAGTGCTGATACCGGTATAAGTATAGGAGATTTCATCATTCTTGTTTTCTTTAACGAAGATCTAACATTTCACTAATAATCATTTTTCAGGTCTGGCTCCGTTTGTTTAGATGTTATCAATCAGACTTGGAGTCCCATGTTTGGTAATTAGAAATTACAGCACCTATAAATCATAATTCTGTACTTGAAAAGTTTTACTTACTTTTCTAGCAATATCATTATGAGTAAGTTATTCAAGTATTAAACAACCTTGCAGATTTGGTAAATGTGTTTGAAGTGTTTCTTCCACAACTTCTCTTGTATCCAAACCCATCAGACCCATTGAATGGAGAGGCTGCTGCCCTTATGATGCGAGACCGGGCTGCCTATGACCTAAGAGTTAAAGGTATTGACTCATTCTAATGCCTTTATATTACTCACTTGAATCAATTGCAGGTTCAAGGTACTAACCATAAGCATTCTGTTATAGACAGTGGCGTTCTATAATTAAACTGTGTTTACTTTTTCATGTTTAGAGTAAGTTCTAATGAGGTGTTCTCATTCGTTACACACATATATGTTTTAAGCTGTCAAATGCCATCTAGTAATGCACCAATTATCGGCTTAAGAACTCGCTTCACCTTCTTCCCAGACAAAAAAAGCAATCTTGGTGTGTAAAAGCAAAGTGTGGCTCTCTCTATGATGATCAGCATTCCCAATTCTAGTCCTGTTTTACAAACTACATTGTTCTCTAATCCTAATGTTCTTATTAGCACCACTTTTTAAATTGAAATACAAAAAAATAGTAATGTAGTTAGCGTCTTTGCTGCATTTTATGTGTACATTCAAGTTAAAACTAAAATCAAAGAGATGGGAACACTGTTTGGTTCTGGGGAGTTGTACTGGTAGGAAGTAGGGATAAACCAAACTGAATATTATCGCCGTGAAATTCAAGTTGAAATACTTAGAGAAGAACTGAAATTTGTTTGCTTAATGTTCTGGGAAATTGTACTGGTATCAAGATAGCTTGAACTGAGATTTTCAGGAGCGACCCATTTATGCTTCTCTGATTTTGGTGACACTGTCAACTTCGATTGTGACTATTTGCAATTTACAATTGATTGTTCCTATTTCCTTCGTGTCTCTTATGGTATCACACTGTCTAATTACTAAACAAGTCCTTGCAAATTTGGAAAAACTTGATAAAATATTGGTTTGTAGGCACTGCAAATGAACGGCGAGGTCGAGTATTGAGATGAAGCATTAAAGTTAAAGGTCATATGATTAGTGTGCAGCATAATTGCTAGTGTTTAGATGCTCTTCTTTTATGTTCTGGGTTTTGAAAATGGAGAAGGCAGCGGATATGGTTGTGCAACTTCCTAAACTGAAGTGCTCGTCTTGCATTATTATTTGAAATGTTTATTTCCACCCCTTTACTCATCTCTAACTGGTTTAAGAGTTTATGGGGTGATGGATGTGTCTTGGTGTATCTGCATATGTTGGCAAGGCAATAATGGAGTGTGAAGAGATTCTCAGAAGTTGCAGGGTTAACAAATTTGCTGGTTTAATAATGGCTTGAGTGGAGGGAAAGCTATTAGTTTTAGCCTTTGCATAATAATGTTGATGGTATAAGCGTGTGCCATTCCGTAAGTGGATTGGCTGAATAGATGTTTGCACTGTCATGGTCCAATATGCGATAGCATGAATATATGGAAGTTTATTACTTTTATAGACTCGTGTACCACAAGTAAAAATGGTGATTGAATATGCTAGGAGGTTGAATCATTACATTAAATTGGTCACTTTTGTGCATTTTCCATAGAGCTCAGCATATGTTATTAACGTGGTGTTTACGTGCTTTGTATCCAGAATTTTGTCAGAAATATGCCAAACCTGAAGATGTTGGAGTTGCTTCCCCCGAGGAGAAGTCAAGTGATGAGGAGTTAAGTGAAGCTGAATATGATTCAGCTGATGATGCAGTTGCAGGCCCCGTTGATCCATGACCGACCCACCCCGCGCTCATTGACTTTCTGTATCTGTAAATAATGTTCTTAGTCCTGTTTAATATCAAGCTGAACTTACAAAGTTCAAGACTATTCATTGGGGAAAGATGCATAACAAAGTTCTCCTTGTTTTATTAGTTTAGCTTCAATGTAAATAATTTCACCCTTTAATCACTGTGTTCTTGTTATTTGCGTACCTTCCCTTTTGTTTTTTTGTGGCGGAGGCAGAATTTCACTAAGGGGATTATCATGTAATATATGTACCTACAAAATGTTTACTTGGTCTTTGAAATATAGCTTGTGCTTCTTTCTAGAAGCACTTATTTTCTCTCAAATAATTGGCCAAACGCATCACATTTTTTAGATAAGCACTTTTGGCCTGTCAAAAATGCTAATACATCTCTTGGATGAAATATACTATATCTTCTCCTAAAAAAAGGTATAAAATGCAATTTGTTGTCAGAAGCCATGTTATAATGAAGTCTGAAACCACACCAAAAATTTCCATCTTTTAATTCCCATACTCTGATCCAGTCATTCATTTCAGGACATATGAACTCAGTTGGTTGATTACTTGACGGGACATATGAGTTCAGTTGGTTGACTACCTGAACTGTCACCTTGTTGTTGAGAGTTCAATTCCTTATCTTGTAATCTCCTCTCCTATCTCCAATTTTTTTTTTTTTTTTTTTTAAAAAGAAACATGTACTACAAAATAATGCTCCTAGTACTACTAAACAACACCATGATAGGTTCACTTGTGCCTCACACACCCATGTCTATATCTTTTACAGAATCCAATGCATCTTTCAATCCTATATAACACGGGCTAACCGGCATTCGAGACAATGTATATAACATCAGCTGGAGATTTACATAGTAAAGCTTCAAGAGAGTCGATGTTGTATACTTAAAGACAAGATATTGGTAAAACCATACAAGGAAACTAGAATCATCATTAGCTTTAGGATTTAGCCAGCAGTATCTCACCTGTTGGAAGGTTGCCAAAACTGGACCAGCTTTCTCTGTTACATCTAACTAGTTCTTCAGGAAACGTTATGGAATGTTCAATCCACCTACTTGATTGTCCATCTTCAAGTTCCCATAGGTTCAACCTGACTGGTTGATCAGTTGATAGACATGTACATGCATCTGGTAGGATGATCCTACAAATCCCTAGAAGAGTAGAAGTCGTAAGGTATGGTAAAGAATAGGACTATTGAATATATAGATCATCTGAGTGTCCATTAAACTCTATTTAGAAATAGACATGTTGTTAACCCACCCACCCACCTACCCCCCCGCCCCCCAAAAAAGAGTTCTGCAGGTAAATAAGGCCAACACCTTTTGGTAGCTTTTCATAATCTGGCACTCAAAACAATTTCTGAAAAATAGAATGAAGATGGAGAAGGAGAGAATAACCACAGACAAGCAGTTGCCAATGGTAGACATTAAGAAACCTATGTTCAAAAGCAAATTTATCATACAGATGAGGCTGGGGATGGAATGGGAAAGTACACAGGTTAGGAGGTATGAAAATCCGAAGGGCCGGTTATTCACAGCACCTCACTCAGTACATCTACTAATTGCATTACAGTGTACACCTTTAACAAAACAATAATCATAAATGACTTTGCCGTCTTCTTGCAGAATCTGATCTCAATCTCTTCACAGGGTTTGCCCAGCCAACAGAGCTGCTGCTACCACTGCCATTCAACTGTTGGGGTGTCTGCTGGTTTAACCTTCCCCCTTCCTTCGCAGTTGGGAGCGAGCCAGGACTTCTGATACTGCGGCTGACGCCAGGTGGTGAGACAGGACCAGCAGAACTACTCCCGGGTTTCAAACCCAACTTCTCTCTATCTTTTCTTTTCTTTTTGCAAATAACAAGCTCCCCGGGATGAGTGAATGGGCGCGAATCATCCTGTTGGCTAAGCTCCCGGCTGCTGCTACCACCAAATCTTGTTTCTCTTTGAGCCACATGACTCTTAGCCTTGGCATCTTCACCGGCATGGAGTGTTCCACGTGTCTGCGGCTTCAGCAGTGGGCTAGAGTCAGGTTCCATTTCATTTATCAGTTTGTGTCTCTTGTTTTGACCTACAGGCATCAGCCGTGAAGACGCACCGGGTGTAGTAGAAGCTGCTGGTCCAGCAAAAGAGATGGAATTCCTTGCTTCTCGAAAATCAGTCTCCGGAAATTCTATCTTCAAGATGTCAAAGAAAAGATCATGTACTTTCCTTGCTTCAGATCTCACCTGTGATCATAATAGTAGAAAATTACAGAAAGAACATGGAGGAAGCTGGGTATGAGCATGACGTGATAATTGGTGAACCACTCAATGCTGATCTCTTTTCACTGGTTGATGCCAGTTCATTATACATAATTCTTATTCAATGATTTAGTAAACATCAGGAAAACAAGCATAGAGGTAGATTTAGACTGGCAGTTGTATGTCTTTTCTGCCAAGGTAGTGTCGGGGAGATGAAGATGAATATGAACACATGGACAATAATGACTATGTAACAATGAGCAGAATCAGTGCATACCTCATGTGAGAAACCGAAGTATTGTACTGCACGTTTTAACATCAGCTGCACATCAGACACAAATTCGAGCACTCCGCTGTACTCAGACTCATCAACACGTAGATCAATTGTCTGTAAACCAAACGGACTATCCTCTGACCCACCCATGCAACCAGAACTACCAATTCTTTTCCACAGACCATGTAGCAGTGGAATTATTTGATGACCTCCCTTCTCTATTTTCTTTTGGAGCTTCGTAATGACAGTCTTGCACTGCAAATAGCCAATAGAAGGAAAAAAACATGCACAAGGTCAGGAATAATATCGGTAACACAAGAGAGGGAAAGATTGACACACAGCCATGAGGATTGTATCTTCTATTCTTCTTTATGCAAGCAGATACAGAATGAACCCCAACTTGCTTGGGGTTGAGGCGTAGTTGATTAACACTACTCTGAACCAGTCCACCATTGTGTGTAGGTACGTTAAAGGCAACCATCCAACCATAATTACTGAGGGAAAAAAATATAGGCCTAGCCTAATCAAGCATATATTTGCCAAAGCTGTCGCCTTGTTAAATATTCAGATAATAGGAAACTGATCATAGATTGCAGGTATAAACTTTCAACTAGAAAGGTATATAATACAAGTCAATCATTTAGATTTTAGATTAATCAATCAATTAGGCCTCAATCCCAATCTAATCACAGTTGGCTAAATGAATCTTCGGTATCCTTTCAGCTCTAATACTCATTTGAATAAAGAAAATTTAAGTGCAGGTACTTGTATAAAGAAGAACCTATAACAAAATGTGCCACACAACCGGTTCCTTCTTCCTAACTCCAGTATTGATGCAGTATCCATAAATTAATCCAATAAAAAGTAGTTTAAACTTAAGTAACAGTGGAATTACTTCTTTCCAAGTGTTTTTACATTTTACCTTTCTTTGAATGACCTCAGACATCTTAGTCCCTCCACTATAAGTCCCGCTGGCATTCATGAGCGTATTATCCCAACTTTCCCTTGTGGGTTCAAAAGCATCATCGGGGGACAAGCGACTGACTTTTCCAGGTTTTCCTGAACCATGCATCTTCACTGAATTAGAAGATGATTTCCTTGAAGGTATGCTTCGCTTACTCTTAAAGGATGCATCATTTTGACTATTCTTTGGACCACTAGGCCCTGCAATCGCTTTGTGTCCACGATCATTTCTCATTTGGAGATCATATCTACGATCCCCTTGAAATGCCATCTGAGAAGAATCTCCACGCTGCACAGCTGGCTTCTCAATGAGCGTCTCTTCTGGCCTTTCTGCAGCAAGCCTTGGTCGAACCCTCAAACTGCGTTTCCTTTTTATTTTGGGTTGCAACACCTGTTCGTCTTCACCTTCATCACGATCTTGGATCCAACTACCAGATTGCTGGAGATCCACATGTGAGTCTCCAGATACTGCAATTTCTCCTTCCTCTAATTCATCTGCCTGAAATTTAAAGATAGAAAATATGGAAGTTATTAAGTGTTATGAGGACTGGATGTACACCTTTAAAGAAGAAAAAAGGGGAATGAATCTTCCCACCATCCTTTTGGCCCGAGAACTGGGCCTGGCATCTAATGCAGAAAGAGATCCAAATTTCTGCTGAGATGACACAGATGATGATACTATTTGTGTCGGCCTTTGGTTGTCTGAAGATGATCCTGATGAACCCACTTGATCGGGTACACGAGTCTTTATAGCACCTTGTGGACCTTGGTGGTATTCATATCTATCAGCAAAACTGGGACCATCTTCTTCTGACTGGTTTTTGTTAACTGGTGTAACGCCAACTGCACCACTAAATTCATCATCTTCGAATTCCCCAATTTCACCTTCTTCATGAGCTGAATATCCATTCCTCTCCACAGAACTTGCTTCAGAGAACTCTCCGTTGTCATCATCCAATTCTGTGTAAATAGGAACCTTCTTACCTTTGGGCCGCCCCCTTCTCTTCTCAGATTCAGGAGCTAATCCACTGGAGTCCACACCAACACCACTACTGAATAAGACATTCTTTGAGGGCTTTTTTGCTAGATTGGCTATGGCCGTATTAACATCCTTACTGGTAGCACGAAGCCACTTCGGAACCTGGTCATATCTAGTCATCTCCTCTTCCCAATCATATTCTTCATCCATTTGATCAAATTGTTCTACCTCTTCTTCACTCCTAGCAATCATGCGATTTACCTCCTGAAGAGAGGGAACATCATGAAGTGTCTCCTGATATCTCTCCTCGTCATGTAATAATGTCTCTAAAGTCAAACGTCGCTCTTCATGTGTAGTCCTTTGGTCAAAACGCCCAGCATTAATAACTTCATCAGCCATATCAATCTTATACTGTTGAATATTGTTCCGAATGAGACTCTCAATAGATCCCATATAGCGGTCCTTGCCTGCGAGGTCATCATCAGAATCAACTGCGCCTCCACGGTATTCATCCTCTTTCTGATGACTTGCAATTTTGTCCACAACTGCCTCCAAGTAAATGACTTTAACTTCTCTCTTCTGCCCTATACGATGGGCTCTTGCAACTGCCTGTTCCTCATTTTTGGGGTTTGGATCAGGATCATAGATGATGACAGTATCAGCAGTCTGCAGATTTAATCCACGACCAGCAGCACGAATGCTTAGCAAGAAGATAAAGCAATCAGTATTTGGACTATTAAAATCCACAATAGCTGATTCACGGTCCTCTAGGCTTGTTGTCCCGTCAATTCTTCTATAGATGAGTCGTCGCCACTGCAAATGCTCCTCCAAGATATCAAGCAGCTTTGTCATGGTACTGAAAAGAAGCACCCTGTGCCCTGTTCTTTGAAGTTTAATTAATATCCGATCAAGAATCCACAATTTCCCACATGATTTAACAAGGAAGTCCTTTGTAACATTGAGATATGGATAGTTCAGCAAAGGATGGTTGCAAGTTTTCCGAAGTTCCATACATCTATTATTTAAAACTTTATATGTTTTAGGCTGGTAATTTGGATTTTTTTCAGCCCTTCGCTTCTCATCTTCAGGGTCAACTCTAAGTGTACCAGTAGACTTGATCCAATCATAAACAGCGCTCTGAAAACCTGACATTCTGCATCTTAAGACAACTGAGACCTGTAGTTGAAGTAGTCATTAGAGAGGAGGTCCTACATCAAAGTTTTATAAGGACAACCATGAAAGTATACCTTGGGTGGAAGTGAACCTTCAACATCTTCAACACGACGCCTGAGCATGAACGGCTCAAGAATTTGGTGAAGTCGATGGATAACAATGACCTTCTTCTCAGTCTCAAGCCAGTCATCTTCAGCATTGTGTGTCGGACCTTCTTTCTGAAAGGGCTTAGAGAACCAATCATGAAATGCTTTGCGATTATCAAATACTTCTGGAAGTAGTAGATTTAGAAGTGACCACAATTCCTTCAGATCATTCTGCATCAAACACATTAACAAAGTTTCTTATGCTAATTCATAGGCAAGATGAGATAAGTAAGGAAGAGTTCATGTGGTTACAAGGAAAATTAGCACCCAGATGCAACCACTGAACAATGTTTAATATCATTTGGAAAAAAAAACTAAGGTCACTACTAAAACAGGACACTTAAACATTCATACAGGGTCTTTCCTTAAGCTGTATTAGGGTCTCAACTCTCAATGATGAATTGTGATCGTACACAATAAATGTTGCTGGACCACAATTTTCCTTCCAAAAAGGTTCACAAAGTTATCAAGACTGGAAACCCAATTCAAATCAGTAGCAAAGGCACCAGGACGGACGGTTGGTTGAACCGGGCGATAGCTTCGCGATCGATAGCTCAGTGAGGTACGCCACCCACCCTACTTCTAATGATAGATAGAAAGGGTGGGAGAGGGGATGAGGGACGGCAAAGGTACAAAAACAAAAACTACATGACATACGTAACAACCAATTAAATCCCAATGGAGCAGCATATGACTGAATTCAAAAGATGTACCATTCTATATGTGCAAGTTTTCAGAACAATTGAGCAACTGCGCTCAGGCTTGAATAGTTTTGTTAGCATTTGAACCTAGCATAGCCTACTTAAAGGTAGGACATAGGTAATACTTATGGCAATAATGCAGATCCAAACATAAGCAGAAGACAAATATCTGAACATAAGCAGTGATAGACGCAATGCACCTGCAATGGTGTCCCTGTGAGAAGCAAACGCCTTTGGCATCGATATCTGTCAAGATCGCGAGCAAGAACTGATTCCCTGTCCTTCATACGTTGTGCTTCATCAATTATTATATACTTCCAATCGACTTTAGAAAGTTTAGCACGATCATACATGATGAACTCGTACGTAGTGACAAGAACATTAAACTTCATCGCACAAACTTCCTACAAGATGTGGAAGCAGCATATAGAATCTTCAATACCAAATTCAACAACTTAAAAGGGTTAAATTTCATCAGCATGAATGCATCTTACCTGCGAAAATAACTTCGATCTTTGATCCTTTCCACCAACATAGAAAATGCAGGACGCAGATGGAAGCCAATTGAGAAACTCACTCTAGAAATATAAAATGAGTAAGCACAAAGGGAAACCAGAAAGGCACACACTATCAACAGCAATTGATTACCAACCTTCCAATTAACTAGAACTGCATTAGGCACAATTATAAGATGTGGTCCATAGTTTTGTTTGAATTCCATCAAATAAGCAATTAATGCCATAACCTGTTGAGACACAGAATGAGGATCAGACGCATATCACTATCCCACAAGCTACTGACTATCTGCTAAAAATGTAGCACCCTGAAGATGGGTAAAATAATATGTTTTCCCTCTGTTTCAAATTTAGCATGTTGTTCAATTATGTTCAACTTCTTTTTCACGCTTTTGACACACTCATAGTTATAAGGATCCAACTAACAGAGAAAAGCAGGACACTAGATTGGATGAAAATGTAGAAATATTCACACCTGCACAGTCTTCCCCAGACCCATCTCATCAGCCAATATACCATTTAGCTTATTATTATACAAAGAAAGCATCCACTGCAACCCAACCTGTAACATTTCAATACAATTTTTTTTATCTCACGTAAAAGCACAAAGTGAGATACTGAAACTAAGAAAATGAATTCAATCTTTTTATGCATGTATTGGAATTTACAACTTACAAGCTGATAGTCTCGCAAAGTTCCAGCTCTTAACATGGAAGGCTGCTTGATAACCCTTTCATTCACAGCATGGGCAAGATGATAATACCTGGAGACATTAAAAGAGTACAGAGTTAATGCACCTAAACAATGACACTGCATAGAATGTTAAAGACAAGTATAGTCAGTTAAGATAAGTGATGGATATCCTAGATGTAAGCAACCACAATGCCAATGACAAAATGAACAGCGACCAGATAACTAATTTTCTTCCACATAACCTAGGACCGCTCAGCTACTATTCAAGAGCAAACTGAACTTATCAGCAACAAATCATCGACCGCCGAACAGAACTTCTCACATCCAGATATGTCCCCAAATGCCAAAATCTAAGAGAGGGATCCAAATTAAACAGCGTGTACTAAGGAAAGAAAATGAGTTACTTGTTAACTGATGAACCATCTCTGGGTGCATTCATTTCAGAAAAACGATTCCTAATCATGACTTCCTCCCGAGCACAGGCTGCTGCAGCTCTTACTTCTTCTTCAGAGAGGCCCTGTTATCACGGAGAAATATATGAATGAATGCAAATAAAACGGTCAACAACTAGGGAATCAAAGTTTATCAAGCAAATCCGGTTCAACAGCAGGTCAATATGTTCAAATTAAGAGTGTGTAGTTGAAAGACAAACTTTGGTTTTATTCTTGTTGCTCATAACATATATAAGATACCAGTAGCGGAAAAGGCATCTGGTCACTCCGACCTTACCCAATGTTACCCGTAAAATTGCACCAACGACCTTTTCCCAAAGTATAGCAATTCGTAACACATGCAAAAAAACTTAAGATAGGCGATTGCACAAGGCAAGGGGAAGAGAAGTACCTGTGCACGTGCAGCAACTGCAGCAGCATTTGCAGCCTCGTCAACCTCCTGCTGTTTTTTTGTGGCTGTAATTTTACCTCCCAATTTATGAAGATACTCTTCTGTCTGACTCAAAAATGATGAAAGAACAGCATATCTCTCAGCACCATCACCAGGAACGTTGGTCTGCTGCTCTAGCAACATCTCCCTGTATCTCTCAACATCATTATTCTTCAACGCCTCCATTCTTTCATTCCGGTTATCATCCTTTTTCTTAGAGAACTCCCTCAACATCCTCTCATGATACTTAGCTACTCCCCTGTTGCGTGCAGTTCGAGCATCACGTATTGCCCAATGAGCCTCAAGAAGCTTCTTACGCCATTGAAAAATTAATTTTAATTGTTTTTCTCTGCTAGCCTTCTGGGAGGCCTGCACTTGCCTAGATAGATCCTGACGTTGACGCTCGCATAGCCTTACAAATTTTCGGTAATGCCTGTCAGGCATTGCCATTATTTCCTGCTGTTGTTGGTCAATCTCATCCCTCATTCGTGCCTGTATACCAGCAAGTCGGAGTTTCTTTTCTTCTATTTGCAATCTTAGAACAAGATCTGGTCTAATCCTTTTCCTCTCTAAATTAATAGCTAGTATGTCACCAATCTTCTTTATACTTTCCTCCCTTTTTCTCTTGTGAAATTCTGAGCCTTCCTCCATTAGAAGATCCTTGATATCATAACCCAATGTTAAATTATTATTGTTGTTCATCATCATGGATGGTCCAAAACCATCATGCTTTCGAGTGAAGAAAGGAAAATCGAATAATGGTCCATGATACTTCCGAGCTGGGCCCGTATCTTTTTGTTGAGTAGCACTAGACTGCATAGGTTTTTTCGCCTGAGTAGTATCAGAACCAGTAACCTGTGATGCAACAGTTTTACCCCTATCTGGTGCAATATCACCTCTGCTAGGAGTATTCTTAATAGCATGATCAGCATCCTGGTCAGATTTACTAGCATGTCCCATGATACGCTGCTCCTCTTTTCCAGGAAGAGCCACTGATGCATTCTCCTTTGTCTCAGTTGTGCTACCTGGCACAGGTGCGGTTGCGGCAGCTGTACTCTCCTCTCTTGTGACCTCCTCCTTTGAACCATTCAGTCCATTAGATGGTACTACAAGCTGAGTACCCTTCTCACTTGGTTCCGGGGGTCTTCTGTTATCTTCTGAACCTTTTCCTGATGTTTTCTCCTGATTGACTGTACCACCAGGAGGAAATGTTTGCTGCATTTGCACGTCCAGAGGTGGCGGAATTATAGCTTGGAGTAATTCACGTGGTAATGTCCCATCTCCTTTCTACAAGCAAGAAAAAGAAGATCAAGATATATTTAATAATAACAGACTTGAGTATTTTGAACAAGGGAAAGCAAAGTATGTAAACCTGACAGGTACACTAATGGACAAACCTTTATACGTCTAAATGCAAGTATTTGGGCTTTAAGAACATGCAGTTGCTGCTTACTGAAACCCAGTTGTGGTTGCACCTGACGGACATTTCCACCCTGAGACATAAGGGGATTCCCCAAGTTCCCATCTGGAGAAGAAGCTGCAGAATGTGGTGAAGGTCGACTCAACTGCCTGGCATACTGCGTCTGCAAGGTTTCTTGGGCATTTGAGGTGGGTTTAGGCAGCGAGGTGTTATCCACACCCTGGTTTGGGTTTACAGATGACTGTGGGTAATGCATCGGAGGTAATCCACTGCTAGCCATAATTGGTTGTCTAGGAGGCAAATTGTTCTCTCTGCCATGAGCAGAAAACTGCTGCTGGGGAATATTATTTGGGTTATTAATTGAAGCTACGCTATGAGACGCAGCTAGAGGACCAGTTGAAACAGCCTGCCTAGTTTTAGCAGAACTTGACCCCGACAAATCACTTGAAGAATGAGCATGGGGCGAACTGTCATTTGCAACTTGAGGTGATGAAACTTGCTGCTTTGGCATATGACCTGATGAAGATTGAACAGGCACATTGTTTTCAGGCACTTTCTGCTGGGCAATCATTCTGGACTGCATGAGCGGAATTAGCTGTTGCATAATGTTAGCATTTGCAGGTAGTGACAGATCAACATTACGTTCATAAGCCAGAGCCTGCATTGCCTGCATCTGTGCAGCCATAGCAAGAGAGTTACTCGCCATGTTCGCCATGCTTTGCTGAGATGGTGGCGCCTGCATGGGCTTCGTAGCTACCGTTTGGCCAAGCAATGTTGGCTGGGAAGGAAGCTTTGGGTCTGGCCTCTGATCGGTCATCAACTGCTGCCCCTGGTCTGATTGTTTCTCGCTACGAGAGAAATGTTGCTCTGAGGATATCTTTGATGATGATGCTTGGGCCTGGTTCGGTGCCTGCATGGCAACAAGTTCCTGAATTTTCATATTAGCAATTCTAGGATCTTGGTCCTTTGCAGAAGGGCCTAATATTCCCATTTTCATTTGCTGCTGATGTTGCATCCCAAGAGCTGACTTCTGTTGTGCAGCCTGGAAAGCGTACTGCAGGTATGCCTGTTGGACAGGAGTCAACATCGGTTGCTCAAAGCCCTGGCTCCTGTTCTGTCCATCCTCCCGAATGGTGGGAGAATCATGCTGTTCAATATACCTCCTCGACTGCTGAGGCAGCTGCATGGATCCAGACGGTCCAACAAAATTACCCCCACCTAAAATTCCATGGGGACTGCCAGTCTGGAAGGCCAGAATAGCTTCGTTTCCTTCAGGCCTTCTAAGTAACTGTTGTTGTAATGACTACAAAATGAATATTCAGTAAGTGATATGTCAAAGTTATTTATAAAAGAAGGTGAGTGATTCAAATAAGACCTAGATTATTGTGATCTTCCTTATTTTGTAGACAATAAGCCACTACGATATTTTGAGCAAGGGAACATAATAAGACACTAAGATTAAACCCACATCAGTTTGAAAGGAGCAGCTATCATGATTCAACATAACAAGTCTTGACACTTTATTTGAAAACATACCTGGAAAAATATTATTTCAGAAATTAAAAAAAAAGGAACAACCATCTCTCCAGATATCAGTAGTAGGAAGCAAACAAAGCAACAAAAGTACATGGAAAAATATTATAACAAGAAAGCATACAAGAAACTCAAGAGAAACTGGTATGACTGACAAAGTTGATCAATGTTGAAGGTCAAATACTGCCAGTCAAAAGCATGAAAGAATTTCTAGGGAAATTTGCAGTATTCTATGCACATAATGGACAAAAATCCTCTAGTTTGGTTAAGCAACATCTTATTTCGTCCTGTGCTGTAATTCGTCTTCTTCAGTTCACTTTTAATAAATGTGTTTCCTGTTAAGGATAATCAACTCAGTAATCAAATACAGTAAAGTTTTAGGCATGAGGACAATTACAACTTTTTAGAGTTATCATTAAGTATCAAATGTGGACAAAATGTGTCATATGTATGGACGAAATAGAAGTTTGCATTCCATAACCTAAGCAATGACAGTTAATCTGGTATGAGTTGAGAACATCATTGCAGTTAAGAATCACATAGACAAAATGTGTCATATCATGTATGGACGAAATAGAAGTTTGCATTCCATAACCTAAGCAATGACAGTTAATCTGGTATGAGTTGAAAACATCATTGCAGTTAAGAATCACATGGACAAAATGTGTCATATGTATGGACGAAATAGAAGATTGCATTCCATAACCTAAGCAATGACAGTTAATCTGGTATGAGTTGAGAACATCATTGCAGCTAAGAATCACATTAACTTCCAATACTGTTGGAAATATAAACCTTTTGAACAGGTCAAGGTTAAAATATTAAAGACCTGGCAGAGACGAGCACTTAAAATAAGGAAGAAAAGGTGGTAACTATCTTTATCAAGAAAAGGAAAAGTAGGAATCATAACATGCTAGACACAACACGTACTTGGTGGAACTTAACACTTCCATTAGAGGGCAGACTAAGATACACAGAGTTGATTCTCTGAAAAGTGAATTTTGGATAACTCTAAAAATCAACATGCGCTAATACATTTTTCAGCACAAAAAAATTGCTCTTTCTTACAAAAAGCAAATCACTCTCTCCATCATGCCAAGATTTTCAAAATCCTCATACTTCCAAAGCTTAAGTAGTTAAGCAGCTGGCACCTCAGTGCTAATTGAACAAGAAAAAGAACGCCTTTCACATAGCAAGCAAATTCGTGTCACTTCAAACCAAGTGTTGAACAACATCATACAAAAAAAGAACTTGATGTCATATCCGAAACCCACTTCCAAAATAGAATAACAAACATCAATCCTACTTCAGGAAAAAAACAAAATGCCACTTGAAACACCCCCTCTTCCTCAAAAGCACAAGTAAAATTCAGAAAAAAGTTGTTAACCCTAACCTGCCGTTGGTGCTGTTGATGCAGCTGCTGCTGATCCAACCCCATATGAGAGGCAGAAGAAGATGATGTTGGAGAAGCTGAGGCTGATGCCGCCGTGTTCCGCCCATGTCCACCACCGGCGCCGGCGACACCACCTTGCTGAGCTCCACCCCCAGATTGCATGCACCCTTAAAAATTCACCAAAAAAATCTATTTCCTCCAAAAATGTTGCAACTCACCTGAAATTTAATTGATTAATTTCAGAACCCCATCATCAAGAAAATAAGTAATGAAACATTAATTTCAGTGGAAACCCCTGTAGTTTCCTAAAACCCAAGATTTCCCACTTTCCGATCCCCAAGGTTCAAATCAACCACCTACCCCCCTTACCTCACCACTCTCTACACCTCTCTGTCCCACACAACTGTACTTTATCTATAAAAATTTTCGCTCTTTTTTTTTTCCTGTATGTATAATTTCCTTATTTTCTTGATAAAAAAAGCAACCGAGAATTTTGCAGAGGGTAATGGTGAATGGATTTTGGCGCGAATCTGTGGGCCTATGATAAGATCGGAAAGTCGCCGGCGATCTTCCGAAGTTGCCGGAATCTCTCTCTATATATGCTGTCTGGTGTGTGTATGTGTGAATTTTCACGCAGTTTGCATTTTTAGTCCAAGCCCTAACAGCTGTTATTTCTATGTGGGGCTTCTCCTTTTTGCCTTTTTTCTAATTTCTCCTTTTTTGTTTTTTACTCCTCCTCTTAAATTAAAACAATTTTTGAGATTTGAAAAAAAAAAAAAAAAAAA
>JAJOOO010001009.1:0-21150 GCA_029582685.1 Solanum piurae
GCCGTAACATGTGCTTATCGGGAAAGAGACATCATCCTGTGCTCATCGGCCAGTCGTCGTTGGGCTGTGCGCATCGTCCAGTCGTCGTCGGCCAATGATAGGTAGTATCAGCCAAGGCCTGCATGCATCTGACGTGGCATGTGCTTATTGGCTGCATGACATCGTCTGTAGACTGCGTGCATCGGCCAGGTGACGTCTGCAAATAGCAGGTAGCATTAACCAAGGCCTGCACGCATCTGACGTAGCATATGTTTATCAGGCAAGCAGAGTCGGCCAAAGGCAAGCAACATCAGTTAAAGACCGCACACATCAGCCGTAGCGTGTGTGTATCAGTTGGGCGACATCGGTCGTGGCCATTGCGCATCGGCCAGTCGTCGTCGGCCAATGACAGATAGCATCAGCCATGGCTTGAATGCATCTAACGTTGCATGTGCTTATTGGTAAAGTGATGTTGGCCAAAGACAGGTAGCATCAGCCAAGGCCTGCACTCATCTTATGTGGCTTGTGCTCTTCGGGCAAGCGACGTCGATGAACAACATGCAACATTAGCCAAGGCCTGCAAACATCTGTCGTGCCATGTACGCATCGCCAGGGTGACATCAGCCGTGGCATGCGCGCATCAGCCAGTCAAAGTCGGCCAACAACAGGCAGCATAAACAAAGGCCTGCACGCATCTGACGTGGCAAGTGCGCATCGACCAGGCAAAGTCGGCTAACGGCCAGCAACATCACCCAAGGCCTGCACGCATTAGTTGTGGCATGTGTGCATCGGCTAGGAGACATCGGTTGTGTCCTGTACTTATCGGCTAGGCACGTCGGCCAATGACAGCCAGCATCAACCATGTTCTTCATGCATCTGACGTGCCATGTGCGCATCGGGCAAGCGACGTCGGCCAACGACAGGCAGCATCAGCCAAGGCCTTCACGCATCATCCGTTGTGTGTTTGCATTAGCTGGGCGACATCGGCGTTCGCCAAGCCAAGGCTTACACGCATCTGACATAGCATCTGCGCTTCAAGCAAGTGACGTCGGACAATGGCAGGCGGCATTGGTCGTGGACTTCCCGCATCGGCCGTGGACTGTGCACATCATTTAGTCGATGTCGGTTGTGGCCTGTTCATAACGCTCTGTCGTCTTCGAGTGTGGAATGCCTGCATCTCCCTCAGACTGCACACAACAGTCTGGGGACGTCGGACGTGGCCTGCCAGCATCGCCTTGGGCCTACACACAACGATCAGCCGACGCCGGATATAGGATGCCACAACCGTCTGTGGCCTGCACACATCATTCAACCAACGTCGGATATGGCCTTCCAGCATCGTCTGTAGCCTGTACACATTAGTATGCCGATATCGAACGTGGTATGCGCACTTCTTCCGTGGCATGTACGCATTGACTAAGCAACATCGGTCGTGGCCTGCACGTATCGTCCAGGCGGAGTCACCCAATGGCAGGAAACATCAGCTAAGTCCTGCACCCATATGACATGGCATGTGCGCATCGGGCAAGCGAATTCTCCCAACGGAGGGAGTCATCAGCCAAGGACAGCACGCATCAGCCGTGGCTTGTGTGCATCAGCTGGGGGACATCATCCAATGGCATGCGCGCATTGTCCAGGCGATGTCAAATAATGGCAGGCAACATTAACTAAGGCCTACACGCATCTGAAGTGGCATGTTCACATTGCGTAAGTAACGTCTGTCAACGGCAGGCAGCATTAGCCAAGGCCTGTAAATATCATCTGTGGCATGTGCTCATCGGTTGGGAGACATCGGTCGTGGCTTGAGCGCATCGGCCAGGTGACGTTGGTCATTAGAAGGCAGCATCAGTCAAGACTTGCACGCATCTGTTGTGGCATGTGCTTATCGTCTGGGTGACATCGGTCGTAGCCTGCGTGGATCGGGCAGGCGACATCATCGAATAGCAGGTAGCATCACCCAAGGCCAGCACGCAGTTGACATAACATGTGCTTATCGGGCAAGAGACATCGTCCATAGGCAAGAAGCATCAACCAAGGCCCACACGCATCGACTGGGTGATATCGGTGTCGGCGAACGGCAGGCTGCTTCAGCCAATGCCTGCACGCATCAGACGTGGCTTGTGTGCTTCGTAGGCCAACGGCAGGCGGCCTCCACCAAGGCATGTACGCATAATTCATGGCATGTAAGCATTGGCTCAGTGACATCGGCTGTGGCCTTCGTGCATTAGAGAGTCGCATTCTCCAAGGCCTGCATGCATCAGCCGTGGCGTGTGCATATTAGATGGGCGACATCAGACGTGGCCTGCATGAATCGGCCAGGCGACATCGGCCAATGTCAGGCAGCATCAGCCAAGGCATACACGCATCTGACGTGGCATGTGCGCATCAGCCAAGTGACTTCGGCCAACGGAAGGGGGAATCAACCAAGGACTGCACGCATCAGTCGTGACGTATGTACATCGGCTGGGTGACATCGACCTTTGTCTGCGCGCATCATCAAGGCGACGCTGGCCAATGGCAGTAGCTGGCCAACGGCAGTAGCATCATCCAAGACCTCCACACATCTGATGTGGCATGTGCTTATCGGGCAAGCGATGTCGTCCAAAGGCAAGCAACATCAGAAAAGGCCCGCATGCTTCAGCTGTGGCCTGTGCGCATCGGCTGGGCAACATCAGTAGTGGCATGCGTGAATTGATCAGGCATCGTTGACCAACGACATGCAACATCAGCCAAGGCTTGCACGCATCTGATGTGGCATGTGCTTATCAGGCAAGCGACATCGGTCGTGGCTTACACGCATCAGCCGTAGCGTGTGCGCATCGGCTGGAGGACATCGACCGTGGCATGCGCGCATCGTCCAAGCGACGTCGGCCAATGGAAGGCAGCATCAACCAAGGCCTACACGCATCTGAAGTGGCATGTGCATCTCAAGCAAGCGACATAGATCAACAGAAGGCAGAATAAGCCAAGGCCTGCACATATCAGTCGTGGCGTGTCCGCATCGGTTGGAAGACATCGGTCGTGACCTGCGCGCATCGGCCAGGCGACGTCGGCCAATGACAGGCAACATCAGCCAAGGCCTGTATGCATCTGACGTGGCATGTGCGCATTTGCAAGGCAACGTCGGCCAACGGCAGGTAGCATCAGCCAAGGCTTGCACACATCTGTCGTGGCATGTGCTTATCGGCTGGGTGCCATCGGTCGTAGCCTGCGTGGATCGGGTAGGCAACGTCAGCCAATAGTATGTAGCATCAGCCGAGGCCTGCACGCATTTGACGTAGCATATGCTTATCAGGCAAGGGACGTCGGCCGAAGGCATGCAGCATCAACCAAGGCCCGCACACATCAGTCGTGGCGTGTGCGCATCGACTGGGTGACATTGGTACTGGCCTGCACGCTTTGGCCAGGTTTCGTCAGCCAAGGCTTGCACGCACCTGCCGTGATATGTACTTATTGGGCAAGCGACATCGACAAACGGCAGGCAGCATCTGCCATGGCCCGCACGAATCTGACGTGGTATGTGCTCCTCGGGCAAGCGACGTCAGTAAACAACAGGTAGCATCAGCCAAGTCCTTCATGCATCAGCCGTGGCCTGTTCGCATCGGATGGGCGACATCAACTTCGGCCAATGGCAGGCAGCATCAGCCAAGCCCTACCCGCATCTGACTTGGCTTGTATGCTTCGGGGAAGCAAAGTCGGCCAATGGCAGGTGGCGTGTGTGCATCGGCTCAGCGACATCTGCCGCGGCCTGCGCGCATCGGCCATCCGAGATTTGACGTGGCTTGCGCACATCAGACAATGGCAAGCCGCATTAGCCAAGGCCTGCATGCATCAACCGTGCCGTGTGCGCATTAGATGGGCGACTTCGACCGTCGCCTACGCAAATGGCAGGCAACATCAGCCAAGCCCTGCACGCACCTGACGTGGCATGTACTTATTGGGCAAGCGACATCGCCAAACGGCAGGCAGCATCTGCTATGGCCCGCACGCATCTGACGTGGTATGTGCGCCTCGGTCAAGAGATGTCAGCCAACAATGGGTAGCATCAGCCAAGTCCTCCATGAATCAGCTGTGGCATGTTCGCATCAGATGGGCGACATCGACTTCGACCAATGGCAGGCAACATCAGCCAAGCCCTGCCCACACCTGAAGTGGCTTGTACGCTTCGGGGAAGCGAAATTGGCCAATGGCAGGTAGGATCAACCAAGTCTTGCGCGCATAAGTTGTGGCGTGTGTGCATCGGCTCACCGACATCGGCCCTGGCCTGCGTGCATCCGCCAGCTTAGATTCGACTTTGCTTGCGCACATCAGCCAAGAGACATCGGCCAGCAGCAAGCCGCATTAGCCAAGTTCTGCATGCATCAACCGTTCCGTGTGCGCATTAGATGGGCGACATCAAAGTCGGCCAACAACAGGCAGCATAAACAAAGGCCTGCACGCATCTGACGTGGCAAGTGCGCATCGACCAGGCAAAGTCGGCTAACGGCCGGCAACATCACCCAAGGCCTGCACGCATTAGTTGTGGCATGTGTGCATCGGCTAGGAGACATTGGTTGTGGCCTGCACTTATCGGCTAGGTACGTCGGCCAACGACAGCCAACATCAACCATGTTCTTCATGCATCTGACGTGCCATGTGCGCATCGGGAAAGCGACGTCGGCCAACGACAGGCAGCATCAGCCAAGGCCTTCACGCATCATCCGTTGTGTGTTTGCATCAGCTGGGCGACATCGGCGTCCGCCAAGCCAAGGCCTACACGCATCTGACATAGCATCTGTGCTTTAAGCAAGCGACGTCGGACAACGGCAGGCGGCATTGGTCGTGGACTTCCCGCATCGGCCGTGGACTGTGCACATCGCTTAGTCGAGGTCGGTCATGGCCTGTTCATAACGCTCTGTCGTCTTCGAGTGTGGAATGCCTGCATCTCCCTCAGACTGCACACAACAGTCTGGGGACGTCGGACGTGGCCTGCCGGCATCGCCTTGGGCCTACACACAACGGTCAGCCGACGCCGGATGTAGGCTGCCACAACCGTCTGTGGCCTGTACACATCATTCAACCAACGTCGGATATGGCCTTCCAGCATCGTCTGTAGCCTGTACACATTGGTACGCTGATATCGAACTTGGTCTGCGCACTTCTTCCGTGGCATGTACGCATTGACTAAGCAACATCGGTCGTGGCCTGCACGTATCGTCCAGGCGGAGTCACCCAATGGCAGGAAACATCAGCTAAGTCCTGCACGCATCTGACATGGCATGTGCGCATCGGGCAAGCGACTTCGGCCAACGGAGGGAGTCATCAGCCAAGGACAGTACGCATCAGCCGTGGCTTGAGTGCATCAGCTGGAGGACATCATCCAATGGCATGCACGCATCGTCCAGGCGACGTCAGATAATGGCAGGCAACATCAACTAAGGCCTACACGCATCTGAAGTGGCATGTGCACATTGCGTAAGTAACGTCTGTCAACGGCAGGCAACATTAGCCAAGGCCTGTAAATATCATCTGTGGCATGTGCTCATCGGTTGGGAGACATCGGTCGTGGCTTGAGCGCATCGGCCAGGTGACGTTGGTCATTAGAAGGCAGCATCAGTCAAGGCTTGCACGCATCTGTTGTGGTATGTGCTTATCGTCTGGGTGACATCAGTCGTAGCCTGCACGGATCGGGCAGGCGACATCATCGAATAGCAGGTAGCATCACCCAAGGCCAGCACGCAACTGACATAACATGTGCTTATCGGGCAAGACACATCGTCCAAAGGCAAGCAGCATCAACCAAGGCCCGCACGCATCGGCTGCGCGATTTCGGTGTCGGCCAAGGGCAGGCTGCTTCAGCCAAGGCCTGCATGCATCAGACGTGGCTTGTGCGCTTCGTAGGCCAACGGCAGGCGGCATCCACCAAGGCATGTACGCATAATTCATGGCATGTGCGCATTGACTCAGTGACATCGGTTGTGGCCTTCGTGTATTAGAGAGCCGCATTCTCCAAGGCCTGCATGCATCAGCCGTGGCATGTGCATATTAGATTGGAGACATCGGATGTGGCCTGCGCGAATCGGCTAGGTGACATCGGCTAATGTCAGGCAGCATCAGCCAAGGCATACACGCATCTGACGTGGCATGTGCGCATCAGCCAAGTGACTTCGGCCAATGGAAGGGGGAATCAACCAAGGACTGCACGCATCAGCCGTGACGTATGTACATCGGCTGGGTGACATCGGCCTTTGTCTGCGCGCATCATCCAGGCGACGCTGGCCAACGGCAAGCAGCATTAGCTAAGGCCTGTAGTAATTTGACGTGGTGTGTGTGCATCGGGAAACTTACATCGGCCAACGACAAGCAGTATCATCCAAATCCTGCACGCATCAGACATGGCTTATGTGAATTGGTTGGGCGTTATCGGCCATGGCTTGCGTGCACGGGTTAGTAGATACCTAACGTGGCATGTGGGCATCAACCAGGCGACATCGGCCAACGGTAGGCAGCATTAGCCAAGGCCTGCACATATCAGCCGTGGGGAGTGCACATCGGTTAGTCAACATCGATCGTGGCATGCCCGAATCGGACATGCGACGTCGGCCAACGGCAGGCAGCATCAGCCAAGACCTGCATGCATCTGATATGGAATGTGCACATCAGCCAGGAAACGTCGGTCAACGGTAGGCAGCATCAGCCAAGGCCTGCATGCATCAGTCGTGGCGTGTGCGCATCAGCAGGGCTACATCATTCGTCGCATGCGCGCATAGGCCTGGGGACATCGGCTAACGACATGCAATTGTATTTACATATATTAGCTTCTGCTCCTGTATCGTTCATTGGTGAATAATATATGTTCTTAGGTACATCTATAAATTGTTTTCCATTAGTTGTTCTAATAGTTTTATAGCTATCATAGCTTCTATCCAATATTGTAAATATTCGTAGTTCATTTCAATCTGAATCTTTTTCTAAATCATATAACTCTATTCTTTCGGGGTCTAAATATAGGTCGTGTAGGTTTATTTCATTCCATTGTTGATTTAGTTTATCTTCTAATTCGTCGTCATTAAATATTTTTTCCCATATGATTCTTCTTAATTCAATTATCTTTATACCTTTAAGTATATATAGGATCAAAGTTTCATATTTTTTTTTTATTTCATCATGCATGTATGTAGTCATGTTCGTTGTTATGCAGGTTTTCTATTTTCAATTATTCTTTCCGATCATATTCATAATTGATTAAATTCATATTAGATCATTATGAACTAGATTATTTGTTTATCATGTTTTCCTGTTACTACTAGCATCGTACTTTAGCGGATACTTTCTTCTTATCAGCGCCTCAACTTTGTTTACTCCCCTAACGACTTTCCGTGCCTATCGGGTTCAACTTTAGGATTGCATAGTATAGAAGTTTTCTCCCTATTTCCACTGTGCTAATAAACTAAAAATCATGATTCAAATAATTGGCTGAGCGACATCGGTTGTGGCTTGTGCGCATCGTCTAGGCGACGTCAGCCAACGGCAGGCAGCATCATCCAAGGCCCGCAGGCATCTGACGTGGCATGTGCGCATCGGCCAGGCAACGTCGAACAACGGAAGACAACATCAGCCAAGGCCTGCACGCATCAGTCGTGGCGTGTGCGCATAGGCAGGGCAACACCAGTTGTTGCCTGTACACATCGGCCTTGCAACGTCGGCCAACGGTAGGCAACATCAGCCAAGGCCTGCACGCATTTGCCGTGGCAGGTTCTTATCGGCTGGGTGACAATGGACGTAACCTGCGCTCATCAGCCAGGTGACCTCATCCAACAACAAGTAGCATCAGCCAAGGACTGTACATATCTGACGTGGCATGTGCTTATCGGGCAAGCGATGTCGTCCAAAGGCAAGCAACATCAACCAAGGCCCGCACGCTTCATTCGTGGCCTGTACGCATCGGCTTGGCGACATCGGTAGTGGCATGCGCGCATTGACCAGGCATCTTTGACCAACGACACACTGCATCAGCCATGTCTTGCACGCATCTAATGTGGCATGTGCTTATCAGGCAAGCAATATCGGCCGTGGCTTACACGCATCAGCCGTAGCGTGTGCACTTCGGTTGGGGGACATCGACCTGGCATGCGCGCATCGTCCAGGCGATGCCGGCGAATGGAAGGCTACATCAGCCAAGGACTACACGCATCTGAAGTGGCATGTGCATATCAAGCAAGCGGCATAGATCAACGGAAGGCAGCATCAGCCAAGGCCTGCACATATCAGTCGTGGCGTGTGCGCATCGGCTGGGAGACATCGGTCGTGACCTGCGCGCATCGGCCAGGCGACGTCGGCCAATGGCAGGCAAAATCATCCAAGGCCTGCATGCATCTGACGTGGCATGTGCGCATTTGTCAGGCAACGTCGGCCAATGGCATACAACATCAGCCAAGGCCTGCACGCATCAGTCGTGGCGTGTGTGCATCGGTAGGGTAACATCAGCCGTCGCCTGCGTGCATCACCCAGGTGACGTAAACCAACGGAAGGTAGCATCAGCCAAGGCTTGCACACATCTGTCGTGGTATGTGCTTATTGGCTGGGTGACATCGGTCGTAGCCTGCATGGATTGGGTAGGCGACGTTGGCCAATAGTATGTAGCATCAGCCAAAGCCTGCACGCATTTGACTTAGCATGTGCTTATCAGGCAAGTGACGTCGGCCAAAGGCATGCAACATCAACCAAGGCCCGCACACATCAGTCGTGGCGTGTGCGCATCGACTGGGTGACATTGGTACTGGCCTGCGCGCATTAGCCACGCATCGTCAGCCAAGGCTTACACGCACCTGACGTGATATGTACTTATTAGGCAAGCGACGTCGGCTAACGGCAGGCAGCATCTGCTATGGCCCGCACGAATATGACGTGGTATGTGCTCCTCAGGCAAGCTACGTCAGAAAACAACAGGTAGCATCAGCCAAGTCCTCCATGCATTAGCCGTGGCCTGTTCGCATCGGATGGGCGACATCAACTTTCGTCAACGGCAGGCAGCATCAGCCAAGGTCTGCCCGCATCTGACTTGGCTTGTATGCTTCGGGGAAGCGATTTCGTCCAATGGCTGGTGGGATCAACCAAGTCTTGCGCGCATAAGTCGTGGCGTGTGTGCATCGGCTCAGCGACATCGGCCGCGGCCTGCGCACTTCGGCCAGCCGAGATTCGACGTGGCTTGCGCACATCAGCCAATGGCAAGCCGAATTAGACAATGCCTGCATGCATCAACCGTGCCGTGTGCGCATTAGATGGGTGACATCGACCGTCGCCTACGCAAACGTCCGGCAACATCAGCCAAGGCCTGCACGCATCTGACGTGTCATGTGCGCTTTGGGCAAGCTACTTCAGCCCATAGAAAGGGGCATCAACCAAGGACTGCACGCATCAGCCGTGGCGTGTGTGCATCGGCTAGGCGACATCGGCCGTGGTCTGCGCGCACCATCCAGGCGACACTAGCCAATGGCAGGAAGCATCAGCCAAGGCCCCCACGCATTAGACGAGGCGTGTGCGCATCGGGAAAGTGATGTCGGCCAACGACAGGCACCATGAGCCAAGGCCTGCACGCATCAGACGTGATTTATGCGAATCGGTCGGGCGACATCGTTCGTGGACTGCACACATCAGCTAGGTGACATCTGATGTCGCACGCGTGCATCGGCCAGGCTAAATTGGCCAATGGTAGGCAGCATTAGCCAAGGTCTGCACGCATCATCCGTAGCATACGCGCATCGGCTGGGGGACATTGGCCGTGGCATGCGCGTATCGGCCGTGTGATAACGGCCAACGACAGGCAGCATCAACTAAGGCCTACACTCACATGAAGTGCCATGTGCACATCGCCCAAACGACGATAGTCAACGGCAGGCAGCATCAGCCAAGGCCTACACATATCAGTTGTGGCATGTGCACATCAGTTGTGGCTTGCGCACATCGACCAGGCGACATCAGCCAACGACACGCAACATCAGCGAAGACCTGCATGCATCTGACGTGGCATGAGCGCATCGTCCAGGCAACGGGGGCCAATGGAAGGTAGCATCAGCCAAGGGTTGCACATATCAGATGTGGTGGTTGCAAATAGGTTGGGCGACATCGGCCTTGGCCTGCGCGCATCAGCTAAGTGACATCTGACGTGTCCTGCGTGCATCGTCCAGGGGACGTCGGCCAACGGCAGGCAGCATCAGCCAAGGCATACATGCATCTGATGTGGCATGTGCAAATCGGGAAAGCGACGTCGGTCAATGGTAGGTATCATCAGCCAAGGCCTTCACATATCAGTCGTGGCGTGTGCGCATTGGCTGGGCTACATCGATTGTCGCTTGTGCGCATCGGCCAGATCACATCGACCAACGGTAGAAAGTATCAGCCAAGGGTTGTACACATCTGATGTGGTATGTGCTTATCGGGTAAGAGACTTCGGAAATGGTAGGCAGAATCGGTAATGGGCTTCACGCATTTGACGTGGCATGTGCACCCTGGGCAAGAGAGTCGGCCAACCACAAGCAGCATTAGCCAAGGCTTGAACGCATCAGTCGTGGCTTGTGCGCTTCGGCTGGGCGAAACCAGCGTTGGCCAAAGGAAGGAAGCATCAGCCAAGGCCTGCACTCATCTGATGTGGCTTGTGCTCTTCGGGCAAGGCGACGACGATGAACAGCAAGCAACATTAGCCAAGGCCTGCAAACATCTGTCGTGCCATGTACGCATTGCCAGGGTGACATCAGCCGTGGCATGCGCGCATCAGCCAGTCAAAGTCAGCTAACAACAGGCAGCATAAACAAAGGCCTGCAAGCATCTGACGCGGCAAGTGCACATCAGCCAGGCGAAGTCGGCTAACGGCCAGCAACATCACCCAAGGCCTGCACGCATTAGTTGTGGCATGTGTGCATCGGCTAGGAGACATCGGTCGTGGCATGCACTTATCGGCTAGGCACGTCGGCCAACGACAGCCAGCATCAACCATGTTCTTCATGCATCTGACGTGCCATGTGCGCATCGGACAAGCGACGTCGGCCAACGACAGGCAGCATCAGCCAAGGCCTTCACGCATCATTCGTTGTGTGTTTGCATCAGCTGGGCGACATCGGCGTCCGCCAAGCCAAGGCTTACACGCATCTTACATTGCATGTGCGCTTCAAGCAAGCGACATCGGACAACGGCAGGCGGCATTGGTCGTGGACTTCCCGCATCGGCCGTGGACTGTGCACGTCGCTTAGTCGACGTCGTTCGTGGCCTGTGCACAACGCTCTGTCGTCTTCGGGTCTGGCATGCCTGTATCTCCCTCAGACTGCACACAACAGTCTGGGGACGTCCGACGTGGCCTGCCCGCATCGCCTTGGGCCTACACACAACGGTCAGCCGACGCCGGACGTAGGCTGCCACAATCGTCTGTGGCCTGCACACATCATTCAACCAACGTCGGATATGGCCTTCCAGCATCGTCCGTAGCCTGCACATATTGGTCTGCCGATATCGAAGGTGGCCTGCGCACTTCTGCCGTGGTATGTACGCATTGGCTAAGCAACATCGGCCGTGGCCTGCACGCATCGGCCAGGCGACGTCACCCATTGGCAGGCAACATCAACTAATTCCTGCACGCATCTGACATGGCATGTGCGCATCGCGCAAGCGACTTCGGCCAACGGAGGAGGGCATCAGCCAAGGACAACAAGCATCAGTCGTGGCTTGTGTGCATCAGCTGGGGGACATCATCCAATGGCATGCTCGCATCGTCCAGGCGACGTCAGATAATGGCAAGCAACATCAACTAAGGCCTACAGGCATCTGAAGTGGCATGTGCACATTGCGTAAGTAACGTCTGTCAACGGCAGGCAGCATTAGCCAAGGCCTGTAAATATCATCTGTGGCATGTGCTCATCGATTGGGAGACATCGGTCGTGGCTTGCGCGCATTGTCCAGGTGATGTTGGCCATTAGAAGGCAGCATCAGTCAAGGCTTGCACGCATCTGTTGTGGCATGTGCTTATCGTCTGGGTGACATCGGTCGTAGCCTGCGTGGATCGGGCAGGCGACATCATCGAATAGCAGGTAGCATAACCCAAGGCCAGCACGCAGTTGACATAACATGTGCTTATCGGGAAAGAGACATCTTCCATAGGCAAGCAGCATCAACCAAGGCCCACACGCATCGGCTGGGCGATATCGGTGTCGGCGAACGGCAGGCTACTTCAGCCAATGCCTGCACGCATCAGACGTGGCTTGTGCGCTTCGTAGGCCAACGGCAGGCGGCCTCCACCAAGGCATGTACGCATAATTCATGGCATGTAAGCATTGGCTCAGTGACATCGGCTGTGGCCTTCGTGCATTAGAGAGTCGCATTCTCCAAGGCCTGCATGCATCAGCCGTGGCGTGTGCATATTAGATGGGCGACATCAGACGTGGCCTGCATGAATCGGCCAGGCGACATCGGCCAATGTCAGGCAGCATCAGCCAAGGCATACACGCATCTGACGTGGCATGTGCGCATCAGCCAAGTGACTTCGGCCAACGGAAGGGGGAATCAACCAAGGACTGCACGCATCAGTCGTGACGTATGTACATCGGCTGGGTGACATCGACCTTTGTCTGCGCGCATCATCAAGGCGACGCTGGCCAATGGCAGTAGCTGGCCAACAGCAGTAGCATCATCCAAGACCTCCACACATCTGATGTGGCATGTGCTTATCGGGCAAGCGATGTCGTCCAAAGGCAAGCAACATCAGAAAAGGCCCGCATGCTTCAGCTGTGGCCTGTGCGCATCGGCTGGGCAACATCAGTAGTGGCATGCGTGAATTGATCAGGCATCGTTGACCAACGACATGCAACATCAGCCAAGGCTTGCACGCATTTGATGTGGCATGTGCTTATCAGGCAAGCGACATCGGTCGTGGCTTACACGCATCAGCCGTAGCGTGTGCGCATCGGCTGGAGGACATCGACCGTGACATGTGCGCATCGTCCAAGCGACGTCGGCCAATGGAAGGCAGCATCAACCAAGGCCTACACGCATCTGAAGTGGCATGTGCATATCAAGCAAGCGACATAGATCAACAGAAGGCAGAATAAGCCAAGGCCTGCACATATCAGTCGTGGCGTGTCCGCATCGGTTGGGAGACATCGGTCGTGACCTGCGCGCATCGGCCAGGTGACGTCGGCCAATGACAGGCAACATCAGCCAAGGCCTGCACACATCTGTCGTGGCATGTGCTTATCGGCTGGGTGCCATCGGTCGTAGCCTGCGTGGATCGTGTAGGCGACGTCAGCCAATAGTATGTAGCATCAGCCAAGGCCTGCACGCATTTGACGTAGCATATGCTTATCAGGCAAGTGACGTCGGCCAAAGGCATTCAGCATCAACCAAGGCCCGCACACATCAGTCGTGGCGTGTGCGCATCGACTGGGTGACATTGGTACTGGCCTGCACGCATTGGCCAGGTATCGTCAGCCAAGGCTTGCACGCACCTGCCGTGATATGTACCTATTGGGCAAGCGACATCGACAAACGGCAGGCAGCATCTGCCATGGCCCGCACGAATCTGACGTGGTATGTGCTCCTCAGCTAAGCGACGTCAGCAAGCAACAGGTAGCATCAGCCAAGTCCTTCATGCATCAGCCGTGGCCTGTTCGCATCGGATGGGCGACATCAACTTCGGCCAACGGCAGGCAGCATCAGCCAAGCCATACCCGCATCTGACTTGGCTTGTATGCTTCGGGGAAGCGAAGTCGGCCAATGGCAGGTGGGATCAACCACGTCTTGCGCGCATAAGGTGTGGCGTGTGTGCATCGGCTCAGCGACATCAGCCGCGGCCTGCGCGCATCGGCCAGCTGAGATTTGACGTGGCTTGCGCACATCAGCCAATGGCAAGCCGCATTAGCCAAGGCCTGCATGCATCAACCGTGCCGTGTGCGCATTAGATGGGCGACTTCGACCGTCGCCTACGCAAATGTCAGGCAACATCAGCCAAGGCCTGCATGCATCTGACGTGTCATGTTCGCTTTGGGTAAGCTAGTTCAGCCCACAGAAAGGGGCATCAACCAAGGACTGTACGCATCAGCCATGGCGTGTGTGCATCGGCTAGGCGACATTGACCATGGTCTGCGCGCACCATCCAGGAGACACTAGCCAACGGCAGGAAGCATCAGCCAAGGCCCGCACGCATTAGACGAGGTGTGTGCGCATCGGGAAAATGACGTCGGCCAATGACAGGCAACATTAGCCAAGGCCTACACGCATCAGACGTGATTTATGCGAATCGGTTGGGCGACATCGGCCATGGATTGCACGCATCAGCTAGGTGACATCTGATGTCGCATGCTGGCATCGGCCAGGCTAAATTGGGCAATGGTAGGCAGCTTTAGCCAAGGTCTGCACGCATCAGCCGTAGCATACGCGCATCGGCTGGGGGACATTGGCCGTGGCATGCGCGCATCGGCCATGTGACATCGGCCAACGACAGGCAGGATCAACTAAGGCCTACACGCACATGAAGTGCCATGTGCACATCGCCCAAGCGACGATAGTCAACGGTAGGCAGCATCAGCCAAGGCATGCACATATCAGTCATGGCATGTGCACATCGGTTGTGGCTTGCGCGCATCGACCAGGTGACATCAGCCAATGACAAGCAACATCAGCGAACACCTGCATGCATCTGACGTGGCATGAGCGCATCGGCCAGGCAACGGGAGCTAATGGAAGGTAGCATCAGCCGAGGGTTGTACCCATCAGATGTGGTGGGTCCGAATCCGTTGGGCGACATCGGCCTTGGCCTGCGCGCATCAGCTAAGTGACATCTGATGTGTCCTGCGTGCATTGTCCAGGGAACGCTGGCCAGTGGCAGGCAACATCATCCAAGGCATACATGCATCTGATGTGGCATGTGCAAATCGGGAAAGCGACGTCGGTCAATGGTAGGCAGCATCAGCCAAGGCCTGCACATATCAGTCGTGGCGTGTGCGCATTGGCTGGGATACATCGATTGTCGCTTGCGCGCATCGGCCAGATCAAATCAACCAACGGTAGGAAGCATCAGCCAAGGCCTACATGCATTCGACGTGCCTTGTGCACATCCGGAAAGTGACGTCGGTCAATGACAGGCAACATCAGCCAAGGCATGCATGCATCAAACGTGGCTTACCCGAATAGGTTGGGTGACATCTGTCGTGGCCTGCGTGCATCGACTAGGTGACATCTGATGTTGCCTAAGGGCAACACCCATGTGACATCGGCATATGGTAGGCAGCATTAGCCTACGCCTGAGCGCATCAACCTTAGCTTGTGCGCATCGGCTGGGGGACATCATCCGTGGCATGTGCGTACCGTCCAAGTGACGTCGGCCAACGGTAAGCAGCATCAGCCAAGGCCTACACGCACTTGAAGTGGCATGTGCACATCGGGGAAGCGACATCGGTCAACGGCAGGCAGCATCATCCAAGGCCTACACATATCAGCCTTGGCGTGTGCGCATCGGCTGGGAGACATCGGTCGTGGCTTGCGCGCATCGACCAGGCGACGTCGGCCGACGGCAGGTAGCATCAACCAAGGCCTGCATGCATCTGACGTGGCATGTGAGCATCATCCAGGCAATGTCAGCCAATGTCAGGAAACATCATCCAAGGCCTACAAGCATCAGTCGTGGCGTGTTCACATCGGTAGGGAAACATCAGTGGTCGCCCACGCGCATCGGCCAGGTGATATCGTCCAACGGCAGTCAGAATCAGCCAAGGCTTGCACGCATATGCCGTGGCATGTGCTTATCAGTTGGGTGACATCGGTCGTAGCCTGCGCGGATCAGGCAGGCAACATCAGCCAATAGCAGGTAGCATCTGCCAAGGCCTGCACGCATCTGTGGTGGCGTGTGCACATAGGCAGGGCAACATCAGTTGTCACCTATACGTATTGGCCTGGCTACGTCGGCCAATGACAGGCAGCATCATCTAAGGCCTGCACGCATCTACCGTGGCATGTACTTATCGGTTGGGTGACATTGGCCGTAGCCTGTGCGCATCGACCAGGCGACTTCGGCCAACAACAGGTAGCATCAGCCAAGGTTTACACGCATCTGACGTAGAATCTGCTTATCCGGAAAGCGATGTAGTCCAAAGACAAGCAATATCAGCCAAGGACCGAATGCATCAGCCATGGCGTATGTGCATTGGCTTGGCGACATCGTTCCTAGCCTGCATGCATCGGCCATGCATCGTGCACATCTGCTAGGTGACATTGGTAGTGGCCTGCGCGCATCAGCCAGACATCATCAGCCAACGACAGGAAATATCAGCTAAGGCCTGAACGTATGTGACGTGCGTTGTGCGCATCATGCAAAAGACGTCGGCCAACAGCAGGCATCTGCCAAGGCCTGCACGCATCAACTGTGGCGTGTGTGCATCGGAAAGACAACATCGGGCATCGCATGGCTGCATCGGCTAGGCGATGTCGGTTAACGGCATGCAGCATCAGCTAAGGCCTGCATGCATCTGATGTGGCATGTGCGCATCGGGCAAACGACGTCGATTGGTGACAGGCAACATCAGGCAAGGCCTGCAAGCATAAGTCATGGCTTGTGCACTTAGGCTAGGCAACATCGTCTGTGGCCTGCACGCATCGGCGAGGTGACGTCGGCCAACGGCTGGCAGCATCAGTCAATGCCTGCACACAAATGACATGGCATGTGCGCATCGGGCAAGCGATGTTGGCCAATAGCATGAACATCAACCAAGGTCTCCATGCAACACCAATGGCGTGTGTGCATCGACTGGACGACATCGACCGTGGCATACCCGCAACGGCTAGGCAACATCGGCCAATGGTAGGCAACATTAGCCATTACCTACACACATCTGAAATTGCAAGTGAGGATCGAGAAGGCGACGTCGGCCAATGACAGGTAGTGTCAACAAATGCCTGCACACATCAGTCGTGGTGTGTGTGGTTCGGTTAGGCAACATCTATCGTGGCTTTCACGCATTGGTCGTGTGACATTCGACGTGGCCTGCGCACATCGGCCATCGGCAAGCCGCATTAACCAAGGCCTTCATGCATCAGTTGTGGTGTGTGCGCATCAAGTGGCCCAGATCGCTCATGGCCTGCGGCATCGTCCAGGCAATGTTGGCCAATGGCAGGCAACATCAACCAAGGCCTACACGCATCTGAAGTGGCATGTGCATATCGAGGAAGCGACATCGATCAACCAAAGGCAGCATCAGCCAAGGCCTAAACATATCGTCTGTGGCGTGTACGCATCGGCTGGGAGACATTGGTCTTGACTTGCGCGCATCTGTCAGGCGACGTCGGCCAATGGCAGGCAACATCAGGCAAGGCCTGCATGCATCTGACGTGGCATGTGCGCATTTGCCAGGCAACGTCAGCCAACGGCAGGCAGCATCAGCCAAGGCCTGCACGCATCAGTCGTGGCGTGTGCGCATCGGTAGGGTAACATCAGTCGTAGCCTGCACGCATTAGCCAAGGCTTGCACACATCTGTCGTGGCATGTGCTTATCGGCTGGGTGACATCGTTTGTAGCCTGCGTGGATCGGGTAGGCGACGTCGGCCAATAGTAGGTAGCATCACCTGAGGCCTGCACGCATTTGATGTAGCATGTGCTTATCAGGTAAGTGACGTCGGCCAAAAGCATGCAGCATCAACCAAGGCCCGCACACATCAACCGTGGCGTGTGCGCATCGACTGGGTTACATTGGTACTGGCCTGCGCGCATTGGCCCGGCATCGTCAGCCAAGGCTTGCACGCACCTGACGTGGCATGTACTTATTGGGCAAGCGACGTCGCCAAACGGCAGGCAGCATCTGCCATGGCCCGCACGCATCTGACGTGGTATGTGCGCCTCGGTCAAGAGATGTCAGCCAACAATGGGTAGCATCAGCCAAGTCCTCCATGAATCAGCCGTGGCATGTTCGCATCGGATGGGCGACATCGACTTCGGCCAACGGTAGGCAGCATCAGCCAAGCCCTGCCCGCACCTGACGTGGCTTGTACGCTTCGGGGAAGCAAAATTGGCCAATGGCAGGTAGGATCAACCAAGTCTTGCGCGCATAAGTTGTGGCGTGTATACATCGGCTCACCGACATCGGCCCTGGCCTGCGCGCATCCGCCAGCTGAGATTCGACTTTGATTGCGCACATCAGCCAAGAGACATCGGCCAGCGGCAAGCTGCATTAGCCAAGTTCTGCATGCATCAACCGTTCCGTGTGCGCATTAGATGGGAGACATCAACCGTCGCATGCGCGCATAGGCAAGGCGACATTGACAAACGTCAGGCAGCATCAGCCAAGGCCTGCACGCATCTGACGTGTCATGTGCGCATTGGGAAAGCTACTTGAGCCAACGGAAAAGGGTATCAACCAAGGACTGCACGCATCATCCGTGGCGTGTGTGCATCGGCTAGATGACGTCTGCGCGCACCATCTTGGCGACACTTGCCAATGGCAGGAAGCATCAGCCAAGGCCTGCACGCATCTGATGAGGAGTGTGCGCATCGGGAAAGTGACCTGCGCACATCGTCCAGGGGACGTCGACCAACGGCTGATGGCATCATCCAAGGCCTGCACGCATCTGACGTGGCATTTGCGCATCAGGCAAGCGACATCGGCCAACGAAAGGCAGCAAAAGCCAATGCCTACACTCATCAGCCGTGGCATGTGCGCATCGGCAGGGCGACATCGGCCGTGGCATACGCGCATCGGCCAGGCAATGTCGGCCAACGGCAGGCTGCATCAGCCAAGGCCTGTACGCATCTGATGTGGCATGTGCTTATCAGGCAAGCAACATCGGCCGTGGCCTGCGCGCATCGTCTAGGTGGGATTCGACGTGGCATGCGCACATCGGCAAATGGTAGGCAACATTAACCATTACCTACACGCATCTCACATGGCAAGTGAGCATCGAGAAAGCGACGTCGGCCAATGACAGGTAGTGTCAGCAAAGGCCTGAAGACATCAGTCGTGGCTTGTGCGCATCTGCTGGGCGACATCTATTGTGGCTTGCATGCGTCGGCCGTGTGACATTCGACGTGGCCTGTGTAAATCAGCCATCGGCAAGCCACATTATCTAAGGCCTGCATGCATCAGCTGTGGCGTGTGCGCATCAGATGGGTGACTTCACCAGTGGCCTGCGCGCATCGGCCAGACGACATCGGCCAACGTCAGCCAATATCAGCCAAGGCCTGCACGCATGTGAAGTCGCATGTGCGCATCAGGCAACAGACTTCGGCCATGGACTGCACGCACTAGCCATGGCGTGTGTGCATTGGCTGGGCGACATTGACCGTGGTCTGTGCGCATTGTCCAAGCGACGCTGACCAATGGCAGGTAGTACCAGCCAAGGCATGCACGCTTCTGACGTAGCATGTGCTTATCGGGCAAGTGATGTCGTTCAAAGGCAAGCATCAGCAGCCAAGGCCTGCACGCATCACCCGTGGCGTATGCGCATCGGCCAGGCTTCATTGACCAACAACACGCAGTATCTGCCAAGGCTTGCATGCATCTGACGTGGCATGTGCTTATCCGGCAAGCGACGTCGGCAAATGGCAGGCAACATCTACCATGTCCTGCACGCATCTGACTTGGCATGTGTGCCTCGGGCAAGCGACGTCGGCCAACAACAGGTAACATCATCCAAGGCCTACGTGCATCAGCCGTGGTGTGTGCGCATAGGCTAGGCGATATTGGCATCGGTCAATGGCAGGCTGTTTCAGCCAAGGACTGCACGCATCTGACGTGGTTAGTGCGCTTCTTCGGCCAACGGCAGGCAGTATCAGCAAAGGCATGTACGCGTAAGTCATGGCATGTGCACATCGGCTCAGTGACATCAGCCGTGGCCTTCTTGCATTGGAGAGCCGCATTCGCCTGTGTATATCAGCCATCGGCAGGCCGCATTATCTAAGGCCTGCATGCATCAGCTGTGGCGGTTGCGCATCAGATGGGCGACATCGGCCAACGTCAGGCAATATCAGCCAAGGCCTGCACGCAGTTGACATAACATGTGCTTATCGGGCAAGAGACATCGTCCATAGGCAAGCAGCATCAACCAAGGCCCACATGCATCGGCTGGGCGATATCGGTGTCGGCGAACGGCAGGCTGCTTCAGCCAATGCCTGCACGCATCAGACATGGCTTGTGCGCTTCGTAGGCCAACGGCAGGCGGCCTCCACCAAGGCATGTAAGCATTGGCTCAGTGACATCGGCTGTGGCCTTCGTGCATTAGAGAGTCGCATTCTCCAAGGCCTGCATGCATCAGCCGTGGCGTGTGCATATTAGATGGGCGACATCAGACGTGGCCTGCATGAATCGGCCAGGCGACATCGGCCAATGTCAGGCAGCATCAGCCAAGGCATACACGCATCTGACGTGGCATGTGCGCATCAGCCAAGTGACTTCGGCCAACGGAAGGGGGAATCAACCAAGGACTGCATGCATCAGTCGTGACGTATGTACATCGGCTGGGTGACATCGACCTTTGTCTGCGCGCATCATCAAGGCGACGCTGGCCAATGGCAGTAGCTGGCCAACGGCAGTAGCATCATCCAAGACCTCCACACATCTGATGTGGCATGTGCTTATCGGGCAAGCGATGTCGTCCAAAGGCAAGCAACATCAGAAAAGGCCCGCATGCTTCAGCTGTGGCCTGTGCGCATCGGCTGGGCAACATCAGTAGTGGCATGCGTGAATTGATCAGGCATCGTTGACCAACGACATGCAACATCAGCCAAGGCTTGCACGCATCTGATGTGGCATGTGCTTATCAGGCAAGCGACATCGGTCATGGCTTACACGCATCAGCCGTAGCATGTGCGCATCGGCTGGAGGACATCGACCGTGGCATGCGCGCTTCGTCCAAGCGACGTCGGCCAATGGAAGGCAGCATCAACCAAGGCCTACACGCATCTGAAGTGGCATGTGCATATCAAGCAAGCGACATAGATCAACAGAAGGCAGAATAAGCCAAGGCCTGCACATATCAGTCGTGGCGTGTCCGCATCTGTTGGGAGACATCGGTCGTGACCTGCGCGCATCGGCCAGGCGACGTCGGCCAATGGCAGGCAACATCAGCCAAGGCCTGTATGCATCTGACGTGGCATGTGCGCATTTGCAAGGCAACGTCGGCCAACGGCAGGTAGCATCAGCCAAGGCTTGCACACATCTGTCGTGG